>JAVTVJ010002311.1:0-27114 GCA_034509425.1 Eopsaltria australis | reverse complement strand
CTAGTGTTGGAACAGAAATGAAGGCCAAGCCAGAGTCATTTGAATTGGCATCAATCCAAGACTAATATAGGAATCAAAGCAAGACATCACTGATCCAAAATACATCTGATGAGAAGTATATATCAAGGGAAAGAAAATACAGTTCACAATATGGATAATATTCTTTGGTGAAATGCAATACAAAGTCTCTGAACATGAACCTCACAAGAGAAATCTATTCAAGATATGCATCTGAGGAAAAAAAAATGTTTTATTCTTATGTGAAAAGGGTAGTCAGGTCATGGAATATGTAATATCTGTATCCTGTAGGTTATGCTTAGTCAGAACAACAGAGAACTATATTAATAAAAAAAAAAGACATAATTTTAATCAGCATCTTAGATAATGCTCATCTCAATGTGATAGACTGAACTGAAAAATCTGAGTGGTGTGAACCCTATGCATATATTTAGAGAAAAAAGAGAAGTTCTATCAAAAAAATTTAAAATTATATTTCTTTTTCATAATGAAAAAATTGACAAAAATAATGTCACTGAAAACTAATCAGAAACTCAAGGAATGTATATGCACTGAGTCTCTGTTACAGAAATGGACTGTTCCTGCAAAAATTTAGATCCCTATTTCCATGGTTATTTGAATAGAACAATGTGAAATAAGAAAACAAATATCAAAATCCAGTCACTCCATCCCAGTTTCTGAAGCATCAAGTCTGATTGCTATATTTCTAAAAGAAACTGAAGGGGGTTTTCAAGTTAGCCAGACAAAACTTCTTTCTGTTTTCCCTGATACCTGTAAATGGCAAAGCTAACGTATTTTGTTGAGAAAATAACAAATCCATGTGCAGAATACTAATTCTTATATAATGTCCTTCATATAGAGGGTTATGAGATGTGGCAGATGAAAACAAAGAGCTGTGTAAAGAGATTTCTGAAATACTGATTTGTTGTAGTCACACGATATGAAATGAAAGAAAGTTGGAGGATAACAATATCTCTGTATCAGTTCAACACATGCATTTCTAAATCATGTAGACTAAACTTTTCATGCTTTAACTTTTTTCCTGCTGCAAACTCAGACATGCTTCTTATTTTTCTCTTCTCCCGGAGAGAATGAGAGAAGTTATGAATAAAGACATGTATATGTACAAATGAAAATCTTGTTTTCATGTGCCAGATTAAGTAGTAATCTGATATTGACATAAATTCTTCAGTTTCTATGCAATAGGATGATTTTCAATCATGCAGGAACAATCTGAAATTAGCAAACTGGGAAGAAAATGTGAAAGGAAGAGAAAATATGGATTCTCTGTGTGGTAGACTAGATCTACACAGAAGTCATTAAAAGGGAGCTATTGAATGGAAAACACAACTAGTACAACAGAGTAGGCCAGAAACCTGAATTGAAACAGGGTAGTATGTTGAAGGTGATCAGTAGAGTCAATTGAGCTAAAAATAACAACGTAGAAAAGTATTAAAACAGATTTAGTACTGTAATTATATCACAAGTCTCAGTAACAGTATGGAAATAAATATGGATTATGTGTAGGAACGACAGAACTAGAATGCCGCTATTTTGTGGGTTATACAATAAAAAGAGATGGTTAGTCAGCCAATAAGAAGAATCTTAGTGATTAAAATTAAATGTTGTTCTATCATCATAAGTCTTAATGTTATAGAGGATGGATCCTATCAACAGGACAAATGGCTGGTTGAATTCTATCATCAGCATTATTTGCTGTTATATTAACAGATTCATAGATTACCCATCAAGAAAGGGTAATGTAGTCTGACCTTCTGTAAAGGAAAGAACTTTCCTAAATTAATTCCAGTTTGAACTAGGACAAGTCCTCTGGAAAAACGAAAGAAAGTCTTATCTCCTTTTTTTCTCCTAACCTGAATGTATCTATATTCTACTTTCTGCTTAGATGTGCCGGCACACTGACACCTCTGGTCTCCTTGTGACTACTTATAGGCTGTAATGAGGTGGCCTTTTAACCTCCTTGTTAAGCTACAGAGATAGAATTTCTGGAGTCTTTCACAATGTGACTTTCAGTCGCTCTTTTAATCATTCCTGCAATTCCACCATGAACAAAGTTTCATCTTGGCTATTTTTGAATGGAGGCACCAGATACAGATAGAAGCTGTGGAAGTCGTCTCAGTGACAAACATACAGACAATATGTAAAATGCTAAAGATGTGCTGTCCAGGAGCGATTCCAGGCCACAAATCCAAGAGTTGCAGATTCTCCTGTGTCCATATAAGTCATGAACCCTTCACCATGGAGTGCTGTTACACTGCACTGTATTGGAAAAAAGTATCTTCTGGATTTCCTGTGATACTCTTGGCCTCAGGATAAAGCGGCACTGCTTGAAAATTAGTACTGTTTCATTGGCTTTCAGAAGTGATATTTTTGTGTCTCAGGTATAACATTAAGCATATGTAAAATGTAAGTATCTATTTTCCTTTCATGAAGGAAATCTGAAGAATCAGACTAGGCCATATAGACTAAGGCAGAGTGAAGTAGACAGAATTTTGTGCAGTTTCATTCCTTTTTATCCTACACAGAATAGTTCATGGAGCAAAGTAATGAAAGTTCTACATCTAGATTATATCCAAAAGCAGCCAGTTGGTTTGCTTCAAATGAGAATCAGGAATGAACCAAGTTACATATAGAGTGGACCAAGGAATCAGGCCCCTGAGAACTAAGCCATTTGACAAAGAAAACACATTGCCAATCTCCTATCATTCATGCCAGTTCTTGTGTGTGCAAAAATGGTATTGGTCTATTTGCCCAGGGAGAAGACACACTAGAAGTTTAAAATACTACTGCTTCTGTAACCAGCATCTCACACGCTGCCAGTAGACACTAGACAACAATTTACAGTCTTTTACGGAGAAAACCGATATTCTGTGTTAAAGCCTATAGTGTCTTGGTTTGAAAGACAGGGACAGGGAGGGATGGAGGAGAGGCTTTGTTTCACAAACCCTTGGTGCAGCTGATGTCGGTGTCCCAGCAGGACCCTCGGAAACAGCGAGCTGGGACAGCAGGAGGTCTCGGCGGGCAGGGGAGCACAGTTACAGCGTAGCAAAAACTCGGAGCTGTGCTGAAGGAGCGGGGGAGCGGGGAGAGACAGGCTGGTGGCAGCTCAGCCCCCCGGCAGGGCAGGGAGAAAAACTCACAGCAGAAAGAAAAAGCAGCTCCGTGCTGGTGTCTCAGTGGCCGTGGGTTCCCTTCAGCAAACAGCAGCTCCAGCCGTTCGGCTGCAAGAGTCTCGAGCGAGAGTGCGAGCCGTGGTCCCGCCCCCGCTTTTGCCAGTCCCAAAATCTCCCGTTTTCCCTGCTCCCTGAGAGAAACTTCCCCCGCCCTGTGAAGGAGAAAGCCCCTGGCCACTCACTTTTGTTCTTTTAAGTACCCAGCCATAACTGTCTCTTAGCAACCGATGGGGGAAGAATTCCTAAAGAAAAACAAAACAAAACAAAACAAACAACAACAAAAAAAAAAAAACCACAAAAGCAAGAAAATTCAAGCCCGGACATATAGCTATTTGTGTAATGGAAAAATGGACCTAGAACATTTTCCAGCTGTTTTTAAATGGATGGGTCCAGAGTGTTAGTCTTGTTTGTTTTGACGTAAGGTAAGATAGAAGAGCAGCTCCATTATGCTTTTTCTCATTTTATTCCTAATAATGAGCATAAGTGTTATTTCTGAGCTGAAAACTATCTTCCTCATTCAGAATTAATATTCTTAAGCCTTCCTGTTTAAAGGTAGAACATGCTAAAAGTAGAGTCAAATCCTTGAGCTCTGTATATTTTAAGAATATATAATAATATTTCTTTTGCTTTTATCACAATGTTTATATTTATTTTTTTGTCATTTAGCATGACATTTTCAATCTTCTAAGCAGTTCAGTCATGTTATTAGATCTTCTGGTAAATCATCGGGTACTCAAGGCTATAAGAGTCTACTATAGTTCATTGAGATATCAAATAAAGAAACCAAACACAGAAAATACTGGTTTATGGCAGTAAAATACTCTAGCCACTTGAAAATTGAAGCGCATGGGGTTCTGTGTCAACTTACGTGACAACTGCTGATGTATGGCCAAGGATGCCACAATCCAGCTGTACTGACAAGGGGTCAGAAAGATGCTTTTCCTTCAGCTTCATCAAAGGCTAAAATAATTTTGTGATGAATCTTCTACCTGCTCCCTATCTGATTGTCGTGGGTTGACCCCGGCCAGGTGCCAGGTGCCCACTCAGTCACTCTATCACTCCCTCTCCCGCTGGGAGAGGGGAGAGGATAATATTGAAAAAGACTATCAGGGTAAGAAAAGGCAGTTTTATTACAGCGGGGAGAAAAAATAGAACAAGCAAGCTGAAAGTTGTGCACGCAAGAGCAGAGGGAAAAACAATCAATCTCTACTTCCCATCAGTAGCGATGTCTGGACACTTTCTGGGAAGCAGGGTTTCAGCACGCGTGATGGTTGTTCAAGAAGGCAAACATGGACGAGTCCTGAGTGCCTCCTCCTCCTCCTCTCTTCCTTCCCTTATATATCTGAGCTGATGTCATATGGTATGGAATATCTCTTTGGCTGACTGGGGTCAGCTGGCCTGCTGGTGTCCCCTCCCAGGATCTTGCCCCCCCCATCCCCTTCAGTGGGGGAAGGAATGTCACAGGGACAGCACTGCTTGGCAGTAGCCAAAACACTGCTCTGTTATCAACACCAACTACCAAAGCAAAGCACAGCAGTGTAAGGCCTGTGAGCTTTACCCCAGTCAGACCCAATACACTGATGAACTCAGAAGAGAAGCATTCAGAGGAAGTCTTGTCTCTCAAACAAAGAAAAAAATTGACTGCAACATGTTCCTACCAGAGCTGCAGGAATTTGGGTTGCAAGAAATCCTTTAACTATGCACATCTAAAGAAGAACATAATAATTTTGCACATCTAGAATGAAATTACCTCCAGCATGACTGACTGTCTCCAGAGCAAAAATTTTTTTCTTCTGTGGGAGCTTTTGTGTATTCCCTCACCTGTATAGCAATGAAAGTACATGTCTGAGGTTTGAGTTTGGATTTAGACCACTTACAGATGTCTGCTTGTTTGCTTCTAAACCTTCAGTGTAAATTGCCTCATCTGCCTATTTACTACTGCTTTTTAATTTTGCTTGCTAAAATAACTGGGCTCTCAGTTTTTAGGGCTTCTGCATTATCAGCAGGTTTGATTTGTTTCCTGTAGTGTTGCTCTGTAGGTCATTTGTGTTATTTGAAGGTAACAAAGGCCCAAAGAGCTACACCTGGTAAGTTCAATTACCACTAAACCAAGTTAGATACAATTTCTATTTTTTGCCCTGTTTGCATTTTCTAACTTTTACCTTCAAGCCCTCTTTCCATTTGTAGTCTGTCCATGCTTTGCCAGAAATGAACAATAGAACTGTGATACTGTTAAATTCTAAGAAAATGATGAATCAGAAGTATTTGCCTACTGAATAAGTGAAACCTTTCACCCATATATTTCAGATTATTGGGTAAATAATAATGATAAAAGACAGAAATATACTTTTATGTGATCAGTTTAGTAAGTTGTCCTTCCTTAGTTACTAGCGATCATCTCTTCTGATTTAATAGTGAGTTTTTTGCCTCGAGGCTTGAAAAATCAATGTTTTCTAATATTTTCCCCTTTCTGGTATTAAACTCTGAATTTTTAGTAATTTTATGTGTTTTTAGAATTTGATTTTAATATATTAAAGGTGTTTTCTTGTTTTGAACCCGCAGATAGAATATTTCAGAGCATTAGCTGTTCACTGTCATACTCTTTGTTGAAAATATGTCAAAAGGTAGATCCTATGCTCACATGGTAACAATGGGTCATTTCCACACCATTTTTATTCTTTCTATTATTTTTTTTCTCTTCTTGCACTACTTATGTTGCATAAATTATGTCCTTCCAGGCAATTGAGTAAAAGCTCTTTCTGTTACTTAAATGTACTGTAAGATATGTAAAGTATACATGCACCCATATATCAGGGTCACATAAAATTTCATAATGGATGCTTTATTGCTCACTTGACCTCCTGGTGGGGCTGATCAGGAGTTTTACAGCAGAAAAATGCAGATTTTTGTATCCAAATGTCTCACATGGACATTAGATATACATAAAATCCTGTATCAAAGGGTCTGTTTCTTCCTCTACATTATTCTTCTGTTAAAACACAGCTCTCTGCTAAAAGCATCTATTCCTCTATTTCCTCTAACAGGAAAAAAACTCAGCCCTGCTCAGTAAGAGTAGTTAAATATAAGGTTTTATGACAAATCCACTCGCTGCAATTTGGCAGAGACCTTCCCTGCAATCTTCCTAGCTTAGAAATAAATTTATTTCTTTCAGTTAAATACTGTCCAAACCCTTGGTACCTACCAAAACGTTTGGGTTCTGTGGGGTTTTTTGGTGATTGTTTTTTATTTTTCTATTTTTTTTTGTTTGGGTTATATATACCCTATACAGAGCACGTTCCTTTGCCTTGAAGAATGATACAATTGTGTCTGCCCTCCATAGATTTCTACTTGCCAGTTGGTGCAAATACTGATCAATGCTCCATGTTACCTGGCTACAGATCTCTTTCACAGGATGCCCAAAATACAACAGATTCCATTCCATTAAGGAATTCAGAGTGGTGTATGAGGCACTATGTCCCTGTTCAGACCATCCTCTTGTACCTCCTGGACTGAGCTCTGACCCTTGAGCCCAGCCAGTTCCAGATGCTCGCTGTCACAGCTCCATGCCATGCAGGAAGGAGGTGGCTCCCTCATCCTTCTTCATGGTTCCAAAATGCCTGCACAGGGCAGTTTATGGCTTTTGCATGCATATCAGTGAGTTGCTGAGGCACAACCAGAGGGAAACAACTGGCACAGGATGAGGTCTGGGCAAATGCCTCCTCTGCTTCAGCAGCTTAGACAGGACCCATTTCATCCCCATCAGTATGCAAAATCTTTTCTTGGGGCAAGCGTAGCTCTTAGTGAGTTAGAGGTGGGGTTTATACAGTGGCTTAAATGTTAGTACACACTCCAGTTTTAGAGGGTTTAAATACAAAGCAATAAGGTAACACAAGAGGGAGCAAGTCCATTCCACCTGTTGAAATGAGGATAGGGACGCTTCAGAGCCTAGAGAGAGAGCCTGCAGGAGGAACTTACAGTAAAGTGACCAGCTATGGGCTATATACTGTTGCCTACTGCTTGCCTAAACTCTATAATCCAGATCAAGTATACCAATGATATTTACATGGGAAGTGAAAATTCTATGTTTGCTTTTCCACATACTGTGTATGACAGCTATCTGTTCTCTATACAATGCATTTCTCATTCTTATTAAGAAGAAATAACAAAATATATTCAGCTGAAAGAAAAAATACCTTCTTCATTGTCTACCAATATTCTTGCTACAATATCTTAGTGTTTGTAATTTTGCTTTTGTTCATATACCACAATAAATATAATTTTAAGAGGCATTTTATTTTTTAGCATCTGTATTTTTACAAGATTTTGGTGATAAATTAGTCACTTAAATTGATCTATCTTACATACAATACAGCTGAGGCTGGTACTTAGCCCTGTGAAGATACTAATAGTGCAAAGATGGAAGAAAATATCATAAACCATATTATGATGTACCTAGCACTGTGGGGGTAGGCTTGCTGTTGTACATTCTCTCATTGGAACATTTAATCTCATCTTCTCTCAAAAAGACATGCTGGTAAAAATATCTTGTCCTAAAACCTATCCTAATCAAACAGCAAGGCAAGAGAGCTCATGTCAGTGGGCCAGTAATAGGCGTATAGAAGCTGGAAGTCTTGTAAGATGTCTCCCCCTTCCTGAGCACCACTGAGTGCTCATGGGTCAGAGCAGCCAACTGAGAGAAGGGCTGCTGCCAACTCACCAGTCAGTTCCTACAGACCACCAGTAGCCAGGGAGCCCTATGGTGGCAACTAAACCTTCCCTTGGCACTTCAAGGAATAGAGAATAGAACAGCAAATAGTGCTGTCAGTCACTTATGGTGTGACTGATATGTGATTGTGACACATCAGCGACTACAGGACATATCAAATTAACTCTACATCTGCCCAGGTGAACTTACAATTAGGTGTGATCTGATTTTACAGTCAAATATATGGGAATACACCTATGTGATTATTTGTATATGGCCTGTATACCAATTGCATCCTGGCCTGTATCAGAAAAAGTGTGGCCAGGACCAGGGAAGGGATTCTCTCACTTTTCTACTTATAATCATACCTAACCTTTTTATATTATTTAATTGATTATTTGATCAAAATATTCATAACAGCTCTGTCAGCAGACAGAAGAACAAACAGAGATGAGTTGCAGTCAGTCTTCAGAAAGCAAACTTTCAGTCTCATGAGGTGAAGCTCTAGCTTCCCTCATGGGCACGTCTGGAAGGCAGGAGATCCCATTGTACTTCAGGGCCAGTTTGGCTTTGAAGCACACAACATGTAACTTGTTTTTTGGTGGATCTGACCTTGATAATGCTTCAATTTCTAATTGCATTTGATTTCAGAAACCCTTGTCCTTTTTTATATGGTGAAAATCGCTCTGATATGAGTGACTGCATGGAACTGTTCACTGTTTTGAACAGGGTCCCAACCCACATTAATATACATAAAATAATAAAAATAATGACCTTTATTAATTTGGGTCACCTCTAATTACATTTTGACTCTCTCTATTTTATGAAAGAAAATGTAAACTGTTTTTATTTTCTTACCAAATTTTACAAATTGTATACATTTTAGGAGAAGAATATATAAATCTTCAGCTTCTTATGCTTCTTCATTTTTCTGAATACTAGCTTTTACACAATTTCATAAGGCACAAAAATATTTGTAGCATGAATGATTAGGTCTTGTCAGAAGGTTCAGAACACAATCAATCCCATGTTTCTTCAATTTTTTTTCCCAGTTCACATTTTGAAGGGTAGTGCTAAAGATATTTTTACTTAGAAAATTAATAGTTCCTAAAAAACCACAATCGTTAAAATCTACAAACAAGCAATAAATAGGAGAAGATATGCAGAGTCAGTTTAAAAGCAAACACATAAATGTTTGCAATTGTTTCAATAAAAGTTTTGAATATTTTAAATTATACAGGGATCTGAGATTGTAACACTGCCCGAGATTGATGAAAGCATTTGGAATTTGTGTTCCTAACTATGCTTTTTATTTCATCATAGTAGCTACCTATTGTACTCTAGCAGATATTTAGTTCATGCAGGATAGGTCACTGTTAATTTCATAGTAGTAACTGATCAAAAATTTATTATAATCACACATTTTTCAAGCATATTTGTGTCCATTGAATGGGAAAGTATGGTAGCATACAAAAATTTGCATTTTAGTTGAACTTTCATAATTTTTAATTTTGATGAAAAGGAAATTTTTAACCTGAAAATAAGCATCGGATTTCACAGGAGAGAGTTATTTAAAAAAAAAAAATTGGTCATTGACCTCAATTTTTGTACGAAAAAAAATAACTTGTGTGTTTTTCATTGCATGTTTCTTATGAGGAAATGGACTATGAATTCAGCTAGAAACATGATTGCTTCTGAGCTGTATCTAGAAATGCCAGGGTCAATGTTCATTGTCCCAAGTGACCAGATATAGTCCCTAACCATGGAAACTATGGGATGGGAGAAAAAGTTGAAAGCTCTGCCCCAAGGGTTCTGCTCTTCCCTGTGTGTCAGCAGCAAACACAGTATCCAGCATCAAAGGTCATTGTTTTCAAAGGAAGAACCAGACAACTCTGAAAAGGTGAACAGATTATGTAAGTCAACTATTTATAAAACTAGAGTTCTCCTAATGGCACAAAGAGGCTGAAGCTTGCTTTGCTCCCTCTACTTCTCAGGATAATTACTTGTGCCTGGAACTCAGTGAGCTCATATCTGTTGCACCGCTAACTGTGGAGCCAAGTGCGAAATGTCGAAGGATGGGAGGTTGGAGGAGTTCGTTAAATTACCTCCCAGTTTATCATCTGCTCTACAGCTCTGTGAGGCACTTTAGTTTCTTTGACAATCTGACCTTTCTGTTTAAATAGGTTGCCCTGCCATGGAGATGGTCTTCTGGGGCTTTTGAGGCCAGAAATATTTTATGCTTAGTAAGACACTTTAAGATCCTTTAAGTTAAAACTTCCATTTGTACTCATTCAGATTACTTTCAGCTGTCATTCACCTCTTGCACGTATCCTTGCTTGTCCAGCCTTGCTGATTTCTTTCTTGATTTTTTAAATGCATTTCTTGTCCAGATAACTTCCTGAAGAACAATCAGGATCAGACATGGAAAAGTGCAATGCCTTTAGGCAGTTTCTCTTTTTTACTTCTTTTCCCAGTTATCTGAGAATCAAAAAAGATGTGCACTCCCTCCCTACCCTTTCAATAGAGTGCTCAGTAACACCTCCAGTATCTTCCCCAAGAGGTTAATTCACCATTTTCAAACTCAAGAATAAGACCTTAAATGTGTAATTTATATCTGGTTTCTGAGATAAATAGATCTATATACATATTCATACACAATTTTTTTAAGGCTCCATCTGTTTCCTTGCTTGCTTTTTAAAAAAAGCCTTGGCAAATGCCTTTGTTCTATGCTGCATCTTTACAACAAGCTACTTCCCCAGGAAAGGCAGAAAATAAAAAAACTCACAAAAACTTGCAAAATAAGCAGCACACAGTACAGCACATAAAAAATAAGAGCAACATTAATTAAAATGTGGTCCACGTCATTCCTAACTGCATCAAGTGTCAGAAATAGCAAGCAGTCCAATCACATTTAGAAATAATTAATGGGAACTCTGTAGTAAATTAACATAATAAATGACATTACAATTACAGGAATTATACATACAATTACTAAGAAACAATCAACATTAGCAAGAGACATTTGTTACTGCATTTGTGTTTGCATAATTCACAGTTGCATCACTCATTGAAAGTTATCCCAAGATAAATGGCAGCTAACCAGTATTAGAAAATATCAAATCAGTATTCTTGGGATTCTAATGATTGGTTTTTCCTTAGTGAATGGTTAATTCACAAAAAAAACACCCTATCAAACAAAGAGTTTGGGTTGTCTCAAAGTTGCTGGGATTAAAGCTGTAGTACATCATGCTTCTCATTACAGCATTTCAGGAGGCAGCACATTTGCTCAATTTAGGAAAAAAAAGTTACATTTTTAATCAATACTTCAACCAACCCCACCTACCTCACCCAAATGCATCCCACCTTGTCTTGCTCTTCTTTTTCTGTGCAGGGATCTCTGTTGGATCTATGAAGGCATTGTTTTTCTGCTTTTGTAAATAATTTGAATGTATAAATACTGGAACTCGGTTTTGCTACTTGTGTATTCTAATCTCCAGGATAGTTCACTGCTCCATATGAGACATCTCACCCATACCTAATTTGAAATTTTCTCAAAGGAAAGACTGTTAAGTCATTCACCTGAAGCAAGGGATCTAAGTTCAAATTTGTTCTTCCTCTAATGCAGGAGAGGGAGCAGAATATATTTTTTCTTACATTCTCTATATTCTAGCAAAATGACTTGAGTATTATGACACCTAATACCCTTAATAATCTCTTCATGGAGTTTTATCTGTTCTGGGAAATTCTTAAATAGTCATTCTGATACCTGTAGGAAGCTGGCTGGATCCTTGTATCTATTACTGGCATCTCAGTAAAATTCTCATTTCCCATCACTCAGCAATGTATTTTATTTACTCAGGGCTTATATATCTTCAATTTTCATTCAGTTCTCCAGTTATGTTGAAATTGTTATGCTTTCAAGACACTAAATCTAAAAGAATATACTGGAATTCAGGAGAGGCAAACACTGGGTCACCTGTAGGCTGTTTACGTCTATCTGTAATGAAGTTCTAGAGACGCATAGAACTCCATGCCAAAAGCTGTAGAAGTAAGATTAGGCTATCAGTTCATTATGCATTTAATCTCATAATTAAAATATTGTCCATATTTTAATTTGTAATGAAAAAATTGGGATTAAGAAGAAATAAAATGGTTACATCCATGGAAAGACAACAGGCTTCTGTGTATTCTATATATAACACAGTAACCCTGTGGTCAACTCTGAATTTTCACACAGGGGAACCTACAATAAATCTGAAATATATTAAATGTGAACAGAGAATACCAAGTTAGTGTTGATGGAATTGAAAATGAGTTTTCCCAATTTGAAAGGAAGTAAAAATATGCTTTTAATTACATTAATAGGTAATATAATGCTGGTGCTCCTTAATAATTAAATCATACATCAAAAATTACCATGCTATGCTGAATTGCTTTTCCCACAATTGGAAATTCTCAAATGGTTTCTTTTGTTACAATAGTAGTCTTGTGTTGTAGTCTAATAGATAGAAATATACATTATAGTGTCTATTGACTTTGTGGAACTTTCACTACCTGCTTTAGCTAGGTAAAGTAGCCAGCCAGGATCCCAGCACTGAAAACACTCCACCTCAGGATTTAGAAGGATTTGAAGTATTATTCAAAATTAGTAAACAGTATTTTTATTTTCTCTAAATTAAAGGTGATGTGTATGTTGCTGCTTAAGGATGGCTATTTACATGGTTAACCTATCACTGCAAAAACTCCCAGCTGTCTGCTTTTCTGTATTATGTTGAACATAAGGGTGGGAAATTGACACTCCTTCCATTTACCCACTCACTCCAAATTCTTTGCTAGGCAGGCTGAAAATGCTTTAAATTCTTATGTGTCTTGAACTCAGAAGAATAACCAACTGCTCTAGATAGTATGGAGAAGCAAGGCTAACTAGTTCAGTTGCAAGAATTAGCTTCTGGGTAGGTGATGCAGATGAAAAGGGATAGGTATATTTTTCTACCTAACTCACCTGTAAGTTCCAGAAGCAGCAAATTGTTCCTCATTAATTAATTTAAAAAGAGAGGGAGAGGAGGGAAAGTAGTAGTGTTTAAATAAATACTGGAAGAGTTAATAAAGAAAAAAGGTTCACAAAAATGTTATCTCATTGCTGGAATTAAAAAAAAACAGATGGAATTGAGATTCCCAATAAATCATTATCCGGTAGCTATTGGAGAAACTACTAGACTGAGAAAATAGGCTTCAGGAGGCAACCTTATTGTTTTCTGTAACTTGATCAGACAGAGCACAGAGAAGCCAACTGCTGGAAGAATTATTCCAAAGGACTTGTGCTGTTGCCATCACCTTATAGGTCTTTAAAGTGCTAGTGGCTTCAATTAAGAGCACAGAAAAAGCATTTTTCTTTTTTTAAGGGTGGACTAGCGAACATGTGTCCTTGCAACTGGGAAACTTGAGATGTACTGAGGCCTAGAAGTCAATGAGGCCTAGAAGTCCTTTGCTTATTGTGCACAGTTTAGTTCTATATAACTGACACATAGTTTGGAGAAAATACACAAGAAGAAAACTGAGCATCTGAATTCTGTTGCTGTCAACTAACATCACTCAGATTTCTGGGTATTGCCTTTTTTTCCTTCTCTCTCAAGTTGTGACTTGTGTTATAGCTCATTAGCTGAAGTCAACTCTTCACTGCAATTTTTGCAATTCACTGCAATTTCTTACTTCAGTAATAAAACACACATATTTTCAATTTTTTTTCTTTCATTATGCCTTTTTATCTGTACAGAAGTAATTAGTTCGATCACTGAAAATATTTTTATTTCTCCATATAATCATAATAGATAAATAATCCTGTTTTACCATTTCTGACATACAAAGCTTTTACTCGGGCTGGAAAGTAATTATCTGAGATGGATTCTTATTAAAGGTAGTCAATTCTGCTAGCACTATTTAAAGATTTGTTAATTAATATCTTTGCATTCCTGTGTTCCTCCTAACCTCAAAACGAAATGAAGTTATTACTGTTTACAGATTTCTTCAGACCTCTATTATCCTATTAAGCCTTTTACCAATAAATCATTTGGAGGAAATGGGGATGGAGGCAGGGAGTAAAGGTCAAAAATAATAATGAGGGAGTAGGAAATTTAAATTACTATGTCTCAGGATTTCTGCATCAGACAAGGTATGGAAGTGTCTACTCTGGTGTCATTATTTCAGCAAAAGCTGGTATGGAAGTCCTTGTTTTGGAGTAGGTATTTTGGTCGATTTCCAGCAAACAATTGACTTAAGAGTGAGAGAATGCTCAGTGGCATTTTAAGAGCATTATATCTGTTCTCATTTTCACCACAATGAGGGGACTATGTACAACAGATACTTAAAATGGCCTGCTATATCTGTGTAGTTCAAAAATGAAATCAAGCATATGTGGCACAGAAATACCACAGAGGAGACACATAAATGGTTCAAGATTCAAAATAAAAATATTAATATTCCACTGAATGTACATTCTTATTACTACAAGAATCTTGCATACTCCTCTGTAATCATAATATGAACCACCACTTTGTTAAAGTTATATTCTTTTCATGCCTTTGGGTCAGCTAGAGCACACCAAATATGCATGGTAAAGAAATAAAATGGGTTGCAAATTTGTGTTTCAATGTGTAGGTATCATGCTTCTTTGTATAAAAAGTTAATGCACTTTTTATTAAATAAAAATAGAGGCAGGGGTTAAAAAAATCTTGAATCACTCTTAAAAATGGGGAATAGAACAGTTCATCCTCCAAAAAATGCTTTTATCACTGGGTCAGAGAATCAATTGTCCTTATGATTGTTCATTTTTCCTCTGATTCCAGTTAATCCTCTAATATGTCAAGCAAAGATGAACAACTGCTTTATCTCTTTTTAAAATATATATTATAGCTTAGTGGTTTTAAACTGACCTTACTGAGTCAAAAATATGAATTTAAGTCCTGTCAAGAACAGAAAGAATTTGGATACAGGTATACAACTGCCTATCTAAATCTAATAGCTGTCGAAATGTTGGCTAAAATCACTTGGCCTTGATTTGAAGGGAACACTTGACCTCTGCTTTTGTCAGAGGAGGCTTGGGCTGCACCCTTCACGGGAGGCCTGAGTAACATAAGTGAAGTGCAGAGTCTATACAGTGCAGAGATGCCTAGAGAAGGGGAGGATTTGTGCAGTTCCATTAGCCAGGAACGTTGGACCTCCTTTGTGTGACCACAGCTTCTCCTCTCAAATGGATGCAAGAGGAGTCGGCAGGATTCTGACCACACAGCAAAGCGGGTGGGGAAGATAGGGCATTCTCTGCTGGGGAGCAGGTGCACTCTTCCTTTGCTCCTCTACAGGAAGGTGGAGTGGACTCATCTTGGCAGAAACATTATCAGGCTCCAGCTCAAGCCACGAGCTGGACCATGTTAGTAAAACATTCTGCAGCTCTTGCTCACCAAGTTGACTCTGCAGGGTTTGTTTTTTTTTTCTGAAATACCTAATTCCTCCTCTGTATTGTATAAATTGTGTAGCTCAGGGCTTTGGATTTTGCTTTTGTTCTCCCATCTCATTTCCTTTCTAAATTTAAGTTTTAGTTTTCTTCAGAAGCTATGGGAGTTGGGCTTTTAAGTGCAATTGTTGCATCAGCTGTGCCACAGTGTGTTACCCCTGAAAAGAGTAAAGCTGCCATGAACACCTTTAACAAGCAAGTATCGCTCATGGAATCATAGAATGGTTTGAGTTGGAAAACACCTTAAACATCATCTAGCTCCAACTTTCTGCCATGGGAAGGGAAGGAAATGATGCCTGAAGGATTTTTCTGCTTTTCTCCTGAATACTTCTTACACTGTTCCCTATATTCACAAGTATTAGCATGCATACTTGTGATGCTTTAGGTGATAGTTTAGCCCGGTTTCATGGTGTTTAGTAGGCCAATCGACTAAACACCCCTGAAACTACGTAAAGTTAGAAGACCAAATTCTCTGTTTTCGTGGGCCCTCAAGGTCTCCTAGTAGGACAGATTTTGTAAACTAGAAGTTAGCCCACCCAAGCCCCTTATTGGGCCCTCCTAGTAGATATGCTAATGTGTAGAGTCTTTAATGGTATACTCAATTAGGGAGACGGGGCTTTTTGCGACGCGTTCTAACTGAACGGCAGAAGCCATCGAATGGGATCCTATTAAAATACTGTCGTGGGTTGACCCCGGCCAGGTGCCAGGTGCCCACTCAGTCACTCTATCACTCCCCCTCCCACTGGGAGAGGGGAGAGGATAATATTGAAAAAGACTATCAGGGTGAGTAAAGGCAGTTTTATTACAGGGAAAAAAAACCAAATAGAACAAGCAAGTTGAAAGTTGCGCGCGCAAGAGCAGAAGGGAAAACAATCAATCTCTACTTCCCATCAGCAGCGATGTCCGGACACTTTCTGGGAAGCAGGGCTTCAGTACGTGTGGTGGTTGTTCAAGGAGGCAAACATGGGCCAGCCCTGAGTGCCTCCTCCTCCTCCTCTCTTCCTTCCCTTATATATCTGAGCTGATGTCATATGGTATGGAATATCCCTTTGGCTGACTGGGGTCAGCTGGCCTGCTGGTGTCCCCTCCCAGGATCTTGCCCACCCCATCCCCTTCAGTGGGGGAAGGAATGTCACAGGGACAGCACAGCTTGGCAGTAGCCAAAACACTGCTCTGTTATCAACACCAGCTACCAAAGCAAAGTACAGCAGTGTAAGGCCTGTGAGCTTTACCCCAGTCAGACCCAATACAAATACCAAAGTAAACGACCCCCAACCCTCGAACCGTGTCTGAGCCTTTATTTCCTAAGACCAGAAAAAGGCATCAACACCTTCTACAAGACCAGGTTGCTCAAAGCCCCACTCAGCCTGGCCTTGAGCATTTCCAGGGGTGGGGCATCCACTTCTGGGGCCTGCCCATCTTCTCTGGACAATGTAATTTCAATGAGATTTCTTCTGTGGTATATAAGGAACAAACAAAAAGATAGAAATTCTGCATAATTCACGAGTCTAATGGCAACTGTTATGATATTACAGCAGTTATGACAAGATGTTACAGCCATACTCTACTGGTATGATTTATCAGTTAATCTATACTAGCACTTTCTGTATTTTGATATGCTAGACAGTTGGTCTAAAGGTCTAGACAAGTTACAAAAAAGCCCCATATAATTTCTTACTTTCCCTCAGATTCTGACACAGCTTCAGATGAGTATTTTTTTTTTAAATCTTAATGTTTAATGAAATCAGTTTTTATCTCATTTTCTTGGAAATTTCTCTTATGACTTCAAACATAACATTTCCCTTACCCATGTTTAAACTCTGAGTGGGTTTTGATGTTCAAGAAATTGTATTTTCCCACTTCATGACTTGTAAAAGTGAGCACATCATTGTCTGCACAATTATCTTGTATCATAATGCATATGCTAAAAAGGTATTAGTAGCTGACACTAATAGAAATACTCCACGTTGTTATCTTCTACCACACAGAGAAGTCTTGACACTAAAATTTACTTGTTTGCTACTGATTTTTTTTTTTTACCTATAGAATATATTCCACAAAAAAAAAAATAATTAAAGAGACCATTCCTAAGTCTCTACATTCATGCCACATGTCTCCAGCCATTTCTAAATCAGTGAGAGTCTTGACTATAGAAAGTCTACAGCTCCCACTGAATTTTAAAATGTTAAATCAGTGCTATTTCCATATTGGTCTAGCCTGAAACAGTTACTGTAACATATTATTACTCTGCCAGAAATCAAATGTATTCCATACAGCAAAATTAAGGACTAACTGTGTTGATTTCAAACTTAAAAGAAATTGTTCCATTTGACACTTTGAAATATTATTTTGTATGTATGAACCAGCAGAATATGATATGAATAAGCACAACACTATCTTTGCCAAAAGATAATCACAAGCTTTGAAACACCACAGCAATAACTCTTTCCAGGATGCTGTGATTAGAGGCCTCCTGTGTATTTATGGAAAAGAAAAAAGATATTACAGTTTAGATGATAAATAATAATAGATTCAATCTAGAATTGCTGAAAAAAAAAACCTTTTTATTTCTCAATATATATTTTAAATATTATGAAGTTGATGTTTATTCAGCTGTACCTGAAAAAACAAATACTGCTATTGCACTTCTTCTGCAACTAACAATATGCCTTCATTAAAAACCAAGCTGTTGTCTTTGTTTTAGAATTTGTAGGGAGATACAGATCCTAACTCTCTTGCAAAGCTGCAGTCCCATGGGCACTCACCAGATCGCTGTTATGTGTGGGATGATAATTTCTTTCTGCGTATTAGCAAAGCTGTATGGACTGGGGACTTTGACAAGTTGCTCTTCTTTCCGTCCTTTCCTTTTTAAATGAACTCTTGGAAATAATAAATTTATGTATAGGAAGGACATGGAGATGATATGGGGCAGTGGTCCAAAGTGCTCCTTCACAAAATTAACATCAAGATTTTCACTTATGGATATTTTATTGATTTTTAGAGCATATATTTTGATGGAAGACATACAGACAGAAAAACAAGTGCCTTTAAAATACTGCTGATACTAACAGAAAAGAATAGCAACATAGATAAATTTTTTTTTTAATTTCTGTTTTTTATCTAACAATAGTTAAGGACACTTCCCTGGCTCCAAAATTACATAATAGTATAAATTAATAGTCATAAATTCTACAGACTTGGCTACATTGTATGCATTTTGTGTATCTACTATGGTTGCCATAACATGTGCAATATTCACTAAAATGTCTTTGTGCTGGGTAGTGGATGATTCTTTCTTTTAAGAATCCCAAATTGTGTTAAAAGTACATATTGTAAAATGGTTTCCTATGAGAAATTAGTTTCTTTCTAGTGTTATCAAGGCTTTTCATGCTTCAAGCTTGTTCTGTCATAAATGAAGTCCTGAAAATAGACAAACATTGAATCTATGATATATATTAAATTATTGAATATTTAGAGACAACTTATTGTTGCTATAGGTGTATAAAATGACCCCATCATTTATTAATAAGGAAAAAGTCCCACCGTTATCTGCAGGTGGGCTACAATATATCAAAGTAATTAGATTTTGTATAATTCAAACTGTAAATAAAACAGGACGGTTGCTATGATTGCACTTCTGCTTCACAACATCAGGTGACAATGCAACAATCGTAGGAATAGTCCCCACCTGAGAAAATGAAAAAATGTTTATGTAAGGATGTGAGGTCTGTGAGACCATCTGCTTCATTAACATTAGCAGATCAAGGAACTTTTACTTTCAATGGGTTAATAAGTGAAAGGGAAAGCAATAAGGAAAATCACAGAGTCACAAATCATTACAGAAACTGTTCAGCTGCCAATTGATGGAGTATAGCCTTGGAGAAGGCCAGCCTGAACTTTATAACTGATAAGAACCTGGGCTTTATGACTGATAAGAAGGCAGAAATAAGATGAACATGAGGATTTGGATATTTGAGGGAGCCTGTGGCACAAGACAAAACTTACTGAGAAATGTTTAAGGTGCAGTAACCAGTGAGGAACAATAGAGAGAAGCAAATATTAAAGGAGATGATCATGTAAACAGTTACCAGTCTGCTCAATAGCTACAGCCATCAAATCTTTCTGAACCCATTCTTAATGGTCTTTCTATGGTCACTTTTCAACCCGTGTGTGAGTACTGCAGGGTCGAAGAGGTTGGAACACTTGAGAAGTACCAGCAACAAGAGTAAGACACTGGAGAAAGTTATTTCTCACTGGAGAAAGCATCATTCAGGGTGCCAGCAACTGGAAGGAGTGAGGAGCTCAGAGTTAGCAGCTGGGAGGTACCTGGCTCATACAGTTCCACGTTTGCACTGGAGCAGCTGGAGGTTTGCAGTGACTGGTGCAAGTGCCAGAAACCAGAGTCAAACCTTCGGCCACAGGGCCCTTGTTCCCATGATACCAGGCAGCTGGAGTAAGTGAGGATCCCAACACCAGCTGGAGTACAGATAGGACCCATGTGATGCCATTTGGTTTCTGCCTTTTTTCTTTTATATGTTCTCTGTACTCTTTGCACATATATTTGTAGCTCTGTAGCCTATTGTATTAATAGCTGGTTTTTCCAGTACTTTTCCATGGCCTTTCCCTAAACAGAAAGACAAAACAAATTCCAGAGCTCCAAGCCCCAGGGGGGTGCAAGGCCCTGTCCTATCTCGGTTCTTCCTGGGAACCAAGGCCGAGAACAACTCTGAGGTACATTTTCATAAACAAAGTACAGCCGGTGCTGAGAGGGGGGCTCCAGAGAAGGGGCTGGACCTGGGGGGAATTGAATCACCACTTGTTCTCCTAATTGGTGCTTTTAATCAATTATGCTAATTTCCTAAAAGCTATAAATATGTACTCACCCCTGGAGGGGGGGGCTTTTATGGACACCTTTCCATAACTGCTCCGGAAGACCTTCAAAATAAAGATCCCCTTTTATATTACCTCCTTGCTAAAATGATCTTGAGTTTCTTTTCCAGGCTGGGGGAAAAGGCAACACATGTACCTACAGGCCAGCAGCCACAGGGACTGCTGCCTTAACAGCTGTGTAGGCCAGAAAAAATATTTGTGTTTAAAATATGAATCATGGTCATTTAGTGTTGCGGTGGTTCGGAACCAGAGGACTTCCGGACAGGTTCCACGGACAGAGGGTTTCCCCCTGGAGATCCCAGGGGCAGCAGTTGGACCACCAATCCACGGACCCAAGCTCCTGCTATTGGTTACTGGACTTGTCTGTTATGTATTCCCACTCTGGGAAATTCCCTGTCACTCCATAGCTCATTCGTTGTTCTCTCTGTTCCCCTCCCCTCCCTAAACCCCATTTGATCATGTACCCCAGCCCCTCCCCTGTATTGTCCCCTGCCCTCATCCTATTGGGTGTTGTTCCTTCCTTAAATACCGATGTAATAAGCTGCTCTTGGCTCTTGGTTCATGTGCTCCCTTTGGAGGCAATAAACCTACCGAAATCACATACCAAGAGACCTCCTTCTCTGGTAGTTCTTTGCTGTTTCACCACGCTCCGGGGGCAACATCTCCCCGGACCGAACGCGGACCAGCTGTGCCCGTTGTCGGCACTCCGAGGAAGTCTTCCAGATCGCGAACGACTTCCCAGGGTAGCGCTGGGACTCTGCTGCCGGTACCAGGATGGGACCGAAGCAAGGGAACGCAACAAAGTGGCGCACCGAACAGGGACTCCGACCTCTCGGGGTTCCTTGCGAGCGACCTGGATACGCAGCAGCTGTCCGGATAGCGCCTTCAGGATGTCGCTCCCCTAGCAAGAACCTCCGCGTTCTAGTGGTGGACTTGCAGGGGCCGTCAGCAACCGTTCTGGAGCGTCTGAAGTGTGTACGTTAGCTGAACGGACTGACGAGACCAGAGACCCTTGCTCTTTTGGATGTTTCTCCCTCCGGAGCCGGTGACGGCAACTGAAGCCGGGATCGAGGAACCAAGACCCGCACGGAGCGGTGAGGTTTGGCGGCTGCGGAACGCAGTGGGAAAGGACAAGGATCCGCGCGCGGCGGCGGAGCTCGGTGCCCGTGATAGCGGCGGGAAAGCCACCGAGATCCGAGCGCAGACGGTGAGGTCTAATCCGCGATAGGCAGCGGGAATCAGGCTCGAGGGAGAGTTTTGTACCGTATAAAAAGAGCAAGGAGGCTTTTATTCGGAGACAATGGGTATTAAGCTGTCCCGAATAGAGCAGGAGTTTTATGTCCAAGTTAAAGAGACCCTAAAGTTAAAAAACGGGAATGCTAATAAGAGGGCTTGGAAACGTTTTGTTAAATGGATCTTTGCCTATGTCCCTCTTGCTTCTGCTTCTTCTGTTAAAACTCTGAGTTTTTGGGAGTTAGTAGAAAAACGTTTAGAGGCAGTGGAGAGAGGGGGTGATGTTTCTGTCCGGAAATTTTTCCCGTTGTTGATTTTAATTTGTTATACTTTGCGTAATTGTCCTGAAAGTTCGAAATCCCCGACTCACCCACCCCACGTTCCTAATTCCCCTTTTCCCAATCCCACTTCCCCGCTGCAGGGAAGCACGCCCCTCAGTTCTCCCCGCTATGAGACTGATTCCCTCATAGCGAGCTTCACCCCAAACCCTTTCTCCGAGCCCACAGCCAAACTCGTGCCGGCTGCGCTCCCCCATTGTTCCGAGTTTAAAGATGGCGGCGGCCTCGTGGCGCCGTGCCTACACCCCTGCGCCCACTGCGCAGTCTCCCGACGAAAGCCCGCAAATCCTCCCAACTCCTCCCACAGCTCCTTCCCCTTCGCGTCGATTGGCCCCGCGTTGGGTTCCCCCCCCGCGGCCGATGATGTCTTCGCGTCGGGTCCCTCCCCTCGCACCAGAGGTCCCTGCCCCAGCCCGAGGGAGATCCCCGCCCCACCCCGCGCCTGGACTGCTCATATCAACTGCAGTCCCACCCCTGACCACCGCCCACTTCCAGATCCCCATGCTCCCTCATTCACACCCCGGGATTGGGGGCCAAAAAGTGGGGAGGCTGAAGCCTGTGATGCAGCCGGTCAGCCAAGCCTTACAGTGGCATCAGGTGTGCACAGCCCTCAGGGTAACAACCCACGATGGGAATCACAGTCACCTGCAGCCTTGCGAGAGCCTAGCAAGGTGGAGAGAGAGCTTGGGAGAGATTCTCCTCACTTTAAAGGTGTGCTGGTCCCATCTGACATAAAAACAATCCTGACAGGCATTTTAGTTAAGGTTCAGTATTGGGTGTGGGAAAAGATATGGAAGCAGCAGCTTCAAAGCCTGCTGAACAGTTCTAATCACCCTCCACCTAAGTCTTCCACAGGTTCCTGGACACCACATGCTCCATCCCATTCGGGAAACAGATCAGCACCGTGCTCCTCAAAGAAATTAAAAGGTGAATCCACTGTGTCCTGCTCTCCATCACCACCCATGCCACTGGAGACCCCATCAGAGGCGATCCCAGATGACCAGTCACTTGAACCACGATGGCTGAAGTTAGTAGGCATCACAACTCTCCACCCAACACATCCACCAGAGCAGATCCAGTCACATCCACCAACAGACGCTGCTCCACAGAGATCAGCGTGGAAGAGAAGGAAAAAGAAAACTCCTAACTTCGACAGTCATCAAGAAAAATCACTGAGACCCTTCTTCTTTATATCTTCCCCTTAGACTCTCCCTAAACCTACCCCATGTACCTCCCATACCCCAATCATTCCCAGTCCTGTAGAGAGACAATGATTTAACAATGTTTGTTTGTTTATTTGCAGATTGTTGAAGGTTGGATCTAGTTCTTTTCCTCAGGAATTTTTCTCCCATGGGTTGCTAGGACACAAATGACTGGGTACTTAAGAGAAACAAAACACAAGGGTAGAGCCTTTCTCCATGGCAGGGTGGGGCAAAATTGCCCCTCATGGAAGCAGAGCCTGGTAACACGAGATTTGGAGAGACTGAAAAGCAAGGGCAGAGGGAGGTCACGCCCTCTTGCTCGGGACCCTCGGAGCTGGACGGTCAGAGCTGCTGTCTGCTGAACCCACGGCCCCTGAGAAGCCAGCGCGGAGCTGCCGGTCTGTCTGCTGTGAGTCTCTTCCCCATCCGGAGCCGACCTGCCTGCCACCAGCCCGCTTTTCTCCACTACATTGTAGCGGGGTTTTTCCCTGCACGTGGAGACCCCTTACCGTCCCAGCTCCCTGTGTCCCGGGATCCTGCTGTGGCACCGACACCAGCTGCCCCTCCCGAGGGTCTGTGGAGCAAGGGCTCTCCTCCATCCCTCCGTGCCTCGGGCAGCCGCCATTGCCGTGTGCTACCTGAGCTCACGCCGGAGCGCCCCCTGCAGGCACCGGGGAATCACCACACCCAGAGCGCCCCTGCAGGCACCGGGGAATCACCGCACCCAGAGCGCCCCTGCAGCCACCGGGGAATCACCGCACCCAGAGCGCCCCTGCAGGCTGTGACTGGAACTGCACCAAAGGGAAAAGGTGCCTGAAGCCGAGCAGGCTGCCACTGGGTTTCTGGTTCTGTTTGTTGGTTAACGTTATAGTTGATGTTATTTGTTATCCTTTGTTTTAGATAGTAGTAAAGAACTTTTATTCCTATTCCCATATCTTTGCCTGAGAGCCTCTTGATTTCAAATTTATAATAATTCGGAGGGAGAGGGGTTACAGTTTCCCATTCCAAGGGAAGCTCCTGCCTTCCTTAACAGACACCTGTCCTTCAAACCAGGACAGATTTTGGCGCCCAACGGTGGGGCACGAGGGCATCGAGGGGAAGAAGGATAACAGTTCTTGAGTAACGCAGTTTTTGTGTGCTGGATATAGGAACCTCTTTAGGTTGCACCATGTGGTCTTGTTTATTCCGGTTCGTATGGCAAGTGGTCACAGCTGTTTCTCTCCCATTTGCAGCCCCATATCTAAACATGGGCCCTATAACTAAGGCTACAGTGGCTGTTATACAGTTTGTGTCATGGGTCAATAAGGTGAGGAATTCATAGATTTTCAACTTCCTCTGGAAGGCAGGCATGTGGATTCACAGCTACCACACACTAATGACATGTTTTCAGGGTTACTTTAATAATGGTACCTACTGTGAGGAAGTGACACCAAAAGAAATGTTCTCACAACCCTTCACCCAGCTCTTTGGGCCTATCCCGCCAATCTTCGAGGGGTTCAAATCTTCTTTAGATGCTAATGATACCATACCGTGGCTGGTGTTGCTGATAGGCCTGCTCTATTTAGCATTCAGGGATAAGGGGGCTCTGACTTGGATAGCCACTCTGACATCTACCCCAGACAATAGGGATGGGGCCCCAGAACCTGACCCGGCCCCAAAGACTAGGGATGCTGCCACAGAAACTGACCTGGCCCCGGAAACTAGGGATGCTGCCATAGAACCTGACGTGGCCCCAGAGACTAGGGATGTAGCCACAGAACCTGACACGGCCCCAGAAACCAGGGATGCTGCCACAGAACCTGACATGGCCCCAGAGACTAGGGATGTAGCCACAGAACCTGACATGGCCCCAGAAACTAGGGATGTTGCTACAGAGTCTGACCCGGTCCCACAACCCACCTCAGAAACAACCCACCCGGATTGGGTGGGAGTCCTGGTGAAAGAGATACGCGAGATGGGCCAAGTGCTGAAGGAATACACTTGCCCAGCTGGTGGGAAACCCTTCCCCTACCCCAAAGAGGGAGAGTCTAATGAGGCAGCAGAGGAACCCAGGGACACTATCACCGCTCAGGCTTCAGTCAGATCAGAGGGGCAGCCACAGCCAGTAGCAGTCACCCCTGTGGAAAAGAGGAAGACTAAGGTCAAACCAGAGCAGCCAGTGAGTAATGATGGGGAAGCAGGACCCTCTCAACCAGTAGGGAGGCCAAGGATTGAAATCACTACCGAGTCGCTGGGGTATGACAGTCTCCATAATCTATGAAAAGACATTGTGCGACGGGGTCGTGAGCCTTTTACAACCTGGTTACTTCGGGTCTGGGACCTTATGGGTATGGGCGTGCAGCTGGATAGTATTGAGGCAAGGCAGATGGGACCCTTGTCCCAGGACTCAGGGGTTGATCAGGTATTTGGAAGAGATGACGGGCCCCTGTCTCTCTGGGAACGGCTTTTAATAAGTGTAAGAGAGAGGTTTGTCAACAGGGAGAGAATGCAGGAGCATCATCATAGAAGACCATGGAAGACCCTTGAGGAGGGAATCCTACAGCTGAGGGAGGTGGCAATATTGGAGGTACTCTTTGGGAGGGATGGACAACATGATAACGACCCCGACAAGGTCAAGTGTACAGGACAAATGTTGTGGAATCTGGCAAAGCTAGGGCCCTCCCAATACACCATCTTCATTGCAACAATTAATGCTGATGACAACCGAGAGACAGTGGGCTCCATAGACACCAAACTCAGGAATTATGATAGTATGATCAGTGGCCCAATACAGGCTCAGGTCTCTGCTGTGGTCAAAGACCTCAGAGAGGAGATGATGAGAGAGGTGAGGGAGGAGATGAGGTAGATGAGTGCAGCACCAGTGCGAGTCACAAGCCCCAAAGTCAGAGCCCAGCGCCCCCCAGCCAGGGAGAGAGGGTACACCCCACGATCTAAGCTGTGGTTCTTCCTGTGTGATCACGGAGAAGACATGAGGAAGTGGGATAGGAAACCCACTGCTGCCCTGGCAGCACGGGTACAGCAACTCAAGGAGGGAAATACTAACCGAGGCGGGGAGTCTACTAAAGTGAAGGTAGCCTCAGCCTCCTGTGACCGAGATGCCAGATATTACAGAAGAGAGGACGATCTCTTAGATCCCCTCGAGGGGACCTCTACCATGTACGCCCAAGAAAGTAATGACAACCAGAGCTAGAGGGGCCCTGCCTCTAGCCAGGAAGAGGCACGGGAAAACCGGGTCTTTTGGACAGTGTGGATCCGATGGCCTGGCACATCAGAACCACAAAATTATGAAGCGTTAGTTGATACTGGTGCGCAGTGTACCTTAATTCCATCGAGACATGTGGGGGCAGAACCTGTTTCTATTGCCGGGGTGACAGGGGGATCACAGCAATTAACTTTGATGGAAGCCGAGGTGAGCCTGACCGGGAAGGAGTGGCAGAAACACCCCATTGTGACTGGTCCAGAGGCCCCATGTATTCTGGGCATAGACTTCCTCCGGAATGGCTATAACAAAGACCCAAAGGGACTCAGGTGGGCTTTCGGAATAGCGGCTGTGGAGGCAGAGGGCATCAGGCAACTGAACACCTTGCCTGGACTATCGGAAAATCCAACTGCAGTGGGACTCCTGAGAGTAAAAGAGCAACAAGTGCCAATTGCCACCTCGACAGTGCACCGCCGGCAGTACCGGACGAATCGAGACGCCGTGATCCCCATCCACAAAATGATCCGCGACCTGGAAAGCCAAAGAGTGGTCAGTAAAGCCCACTCACCCTTCAACAGCCCCATCTGGCCTGTGCACAAGTCTGACGGGGAATGGAGATTGACTGTAGACTATCGTGGCTTGAATGAAGTGACTCCACCATTGAGAACTGCCGTGCCAGACATGCTGGAGCTCCAGTACGAGCTGGAGTCCAAGGCAGCAAAATGGTATGCCACCATTGACATTGCCAATGCGTTTTTCTCCATCCCTCTGCCAATGCGTTTTTCTCCATCCCTCTGGCAGCGGAGTGCAGGCCTCAGTTCGCCTTCA
>JAVTVJ010002310.1:0-15938 GCA_034509425.1 Eopsaltria australis | reverse complement strand
GTATGGCTAATTCCCCATTCCTGTAAAAAATTTTTTAAACTAGCTGAAACATAACAAGGTCCATTATCAGTTTTTATAGACTTTGGCACTCCTAAAACAGAAAATGCCATTAGAAAATGTTTTTTAACGTCTCTTGCCTTTTCTCCGGTGTGAACCGACGCAAAGGTGGCACCAGAAAATGTGTCAGTTGATACATGAATATATTTAAGACGACCAAAAGGTGCATAATGGGTTATGTCTGCTTGCCATAGCTCGTTAGAATGGAGACCTCGGGGATTGACCCCAGCGTTAAAGGCAGGAATCTGATGTTTCTGACAGGACGGACATGTTGCCACTATGGCCCTAGCCTGCTCCGAGGACAGGTTAAACATCCTACGGAGGGCAGGGGCATTTTGATGGTAGAATTGGTGGCTTAAACGTGCCTGTGCCACAACGTCAGGAACTGAACAATTGTGCACAGACATCGCTAATGCATCAGCTCTCTGATTACCTTCTGCGATGTACCCGGGTAGGTTGGTGTGTGACCTTGTGTGCATTACAAAGAAGGGATGCTTGCGGTGGGAAAGGAGCTGTAACAAAGATGCAAGCAACCCAAAAAGTCTTTGATGACTCACCTCTTTCAATAGAGAATGTTCAATCCTGGAAACAATCCCCGCTACGTAGGCCGAATCTGTCACCAAATTTATCGGTTGCTCCTGGAACCGCTCGAATGCCCTAACAACGGCGGATAACGCAGCAATTTGAGGAGAACCCTCAACCACCAGAATTTCCTCTTCCCACTCGAGGGTCTCTGGATTTTCCCACGTCAGCACAGCCTTGTGGGAGGACCCAGAGCCGTCTGTGAAAATGGTTAGGGCATCGGGAATTGGAGTTTTACTTTGAACAAATTCTGGGGCCAAATGAAATTCCGAATTAAAAAGATGGTGTTTTAGCTTTTGGTGCCCAATTTGACCGGAGAAGTTTTCCAGAGCTAATTGGAGATGTTCACTCTCCTGGAAGACAGACTAAAATTGATCTCTCTTCCAGGGGGTTTGGATGCACGCAAAATCACAGCCAGCCAGGGTACGGAGACGCTGGCGAGCTTTGATTATAAGCTCGGCCACCAACTCTTGTGGCGTCGTGATTGTTTTGGATGGCGTATTAGGTAGGAATATCCACTCCACTATCAGGAGGGGATCCCTCACCTGCTCATCCTATTGAAATATTAACCCATGGTATTTCGGGTTCTTCCCTAGAATGCTGAAACGGAAGGGAAGAACCGGGTTAATCCTATGTGTCTGTTTTGTGTGTAGTGCTGTTAGTACTTTACCAACTGCCCCTCTTGCCTCCGTGGTGAATTGAATGGGTGCATCCAGGGCACGGCCTCCCCGTAGGAGTTGAAACAAAGGCTGCAAGTCGGTGTTCTTCAGTCCTAGGAAGGGTCGCAGCCAATTGATAGATCCACACAACTGATGCAACTCACGAAGCGTGGCAGGCTCTTCAGGAAGTTTCATCAGTTGAGGTTCAATGAAGGTGCTGGTGATACGTGACCCCAAATAATTCCAAGGTGACGTGGACTGTATTTTCTTAGGATTCACCTTCATACCGACGTTCTCGATGGCCTGGAGAACTGCAGTCAGGGCTGGTTGTAGCTGTTCTTGCGAAGGTGCGCAGACGAGTATGTCGTCCATGTAGTGCAGGATACGGACAGCTGGAAATGCCTTTCGTACCGGAGAGAGGACCCCGGAGACGTACCACTGGCAAAGGGAGGGGGAATTTCTCATTCCCTGGGGGAGGACGAGCCAATGGTAGCGTCGCACAGGTTCCTCCCGATTGATTGCAGGCACTGTGAAGGCAAACCTGGGAGCATCTGCAGGATGGAGGGGGATACTAAAGAAACAGTCTTTAATGTCTATTATGGTGATGGGCCACCCCCTTGGCAACATTGCTGGTGATGGGAGTCCAGGCTGCAGGGGGCCCATCTCCTCTATCACCGCATTAATGGCACGAAGGTCGTGCAGTAGCCTGTAACTGTCAGATTTGGGCTTTTTTATTACAAATATCGGAGAGTTCCACGGGCTGTGGGATGGTGTAATGCGACCTAGTTTCAGCTGGTCGTCGACCAGTTCGTGGAGCGCGCTTAACTTATCACCTCGTAGGGGCCACTGCTCAATTCGGATGGGTTTATCAGAGAGCCACTTAATGGGTGGAACTTGTGGTCCAGCGCGCTTTGAGGTGGCCCCCACTAAAAATCCTGAGGCGGCGGAATCTCAATCCTCGCACCCCACTGGTCTAGCAGGTCTCTGCCCCACAGTGTAAAACCCGAGGAAACTATGAATGGCCTCACGGTCCCTACATGTCCATCGGGACCCTCGATAAGAATGTCCGATTTTGCCCTTTTAGCAGACACTGTTCCCCCGACTCCCTTTAGGGATTCGTTCAAGTCTTTGGTGCCCCAGTCAGATGGCCACTCTGTGTCAGCGATGATAGTAACAGCAGATCCCGTATCTATCATTCCTGTCCTGGTGACAGAACTCTGGCCATTAATAAGCTTACAGTCAGTGAATGGTTTGTCTGTACCAACTACCTGGGTCCACCATACAAACTGAGTTCGTGTGTCCCTAGGGATGTTCTCGGGTAAAATCAGTGCTTGGCCTAGCCAAGTCCCTTTAGGCAAAAACCAGGGTGTGGTATTTAACATGATGGTGACACCGATAGGTTTTTTAGGTTGATAAAGTTTCACCTCCGGGATCACAAAAAGTCCTGGGGGACCTCTTATAGAATCTCCCACTATAAGCAATGTGCACGGGTGGTGTGGTGCATTTATCAGTTCCACAGCAACGTGGTGAGGTGTAGTGTCCGTGAGATGTAAAACGAACGAGCTCACCACATCCAGGCGATTGGAGTCACTCGGCGAGGGCTCTGCAGAGTGCCGCGTTGTCGAATGTGGACGCGCTAGCTGTTGAAGTCTCGTGAGTCCTCTGTAGGTTGGTGAAGTCGATGTCGTGGACTCCCCAGGTGCAGCGTTTAACTTATTTATTGCGGAGCGCGGCACTGACCCGCCCTCCCCTTCCCGTTTCCCGAGGAGTGGCAACAGGAACACGGCGTGGGTTGGACTGTCACGTTGTTTTGATGAGAGGCGGGACCTGCCGGTAACTCGGGATTCACAGAGTTAGTGCAGTTAAAATGTCCTTTGCGAGGGAGTCTACAGTCTTTGATAAAATGACCCAACTTCCCACAGTTATAACAACGTTTTTCAGCTGGCGCTGCTGTGACGCCATAGGAATGCGTGGGTTTGCGTTTTACTTTCGCCAAGTCAGGGGTCTCTGGCTTTGGCAGCCTCACTTGGGAGCAGCGCTCAGTAATAAGCTCGATGGTAGGCGGAGGCTCCCAAGGCATCAGCTCAATGACCCTACGGCACTCCTCATTAGAGTTTTCCCTAACAAGTTCTACTAGCATCTCCTTTTGACCGACTGGGTTGGTAACTGCACGCGCCACGGACTCCCGAAGTCTATTTACAAAGGTAACAAACCTCTCTTGGGGACCCTGCTTTATGGCGGTATAACCCTGAGCAGGGTCACCGTCAGCGGCTAAACTAAACAGCACCGATCGCGCTGCCCGCTGTATGTCTTTAAGGACTTCAGCCGGAATGTTTTTGGCTTGCTCCCCGGGTTCCGAAAACGCTCCCTCCCCACTAAGGTGTTCCATAGTGAGGGAGGCCTTGGCGGGGTCACCGCGATAGGCGGCAAGTAACTTTTGCAGCTCCCTGTGCCACCTGCTTTCCCAAACCCAGAAATCAGGTTCGATTAAAAGGCTCGACATCAGGAGTTTTAAATCGTGTGGCACCAACAACGATGCTTCAAACGTGGAGTTTATCAACCCCTTGAAATAGGGAGACGCGCGCCCAAACTCCTGACTCGCTTTGCAAATATCCTTAATTACTCCTTGCTGTATGGGTTCCCACCGCGCGGTGTTACGCTGCCGGTTGTACGTCACCGGTGCCGCAAAGGGCACGGCTACCGGCAACTGTGATGGGGGAGAGGCCCCGGTGGTATAGGCTTCGGAGGCCCGGGTGGGATAGGCCTCATCCCTTCCCGCTTCCGGGGTAGGACCGTGGGAACCGGAAGGTAGACCGTGGGAAACCGGAAGGGGTACAGCGTGGGTAAACAAGGGGGCGGGCACGCCAACGGGAGGGGCGGGGTTCCCGGCAGGGGCGGGACTGGGCGGGATTGGAGGCGGGACTGGGGTGGGAGTTACAGGGTAAGGGGTGGGGCGATCGAGGGGGCGGGGAACTTCGTGGGCGGGAGGAAGGAGGGGCCCCGACGCAGTGACATCATCGGCCGCAGGGGGTGTGACCGACGTGTAACTCGATGCGGGGGTGGGGGCTAGGGAGGCGGGGGCGGGGTAGAAGGGATTCACGTCACTCCGGTTCGCGCGCACGCCAAAGTCCAAACCGCTGCCGCATTGCGGCAAAAGTCCCGATCCGCCATCTTGCAATGGCGCAGCAAAATTTCTCCCGACGCCATTTTGTGGCGTTCCCTTAAATTCAAAACTACTGTAACTCGGAGGGGGAATCCGCGCAACGGGCGCAACTGGGGACGGCGAACTGGGGTAAATCGTGAGGAATGGGTCCACCCTGAGCTGGCCAGACTCAGGGTAGAAAGGGTTGGTGACTGCCGTGCTTCGGTGGAGACTTCCATCGTCTCCGATTTCAACCCGCTTGCTTTCGCGAGACGGGCGTACCGGCGCATGGTCAGCCACCGGGATAGAGGGGGGCGGAATGAGGGTTTCAGGAACACGATCAGGGGTAGGGGAACTAACGTCAACCGCACTCGAACCCTCCCCAAACTCATTAACTAAAACATTATAAATTAAAGTCTGCAACCCAAAAAACCGTTTAACTGAAAAATCTCCCCCCTCAAATCTATCGGTTAATTTTCCCCCGACGTCATCCCAAAACGAAAGCGTAAAAACCGACTTAGGATGAACGAAAGGAATGTTCCCAAGTACCCATTTCAAAAACTTTTTTAGTAACTTTTTATCAAAACTTTCCCCCGAATCAACTAAACGGTATTTTAAACTATAATACAAAAAACTTAGCTCCTTCTCCCTCTTGCTTTGATGGTTGCCCATCCTATAACAAGAGAGGTTAATTCCCCACTCTCTAAAATAAAGTAGAAAAACGTGGCGGTTAACTCACCCGGAGGGACACTCGACCTCCGCGGCGACCTGCAGGGGTTTTTTTTTCAACGTCCGAGGCTTCTGCTCCTCGGGACGACCGCCAAAGTAAATCCACAAACGAGAGATGTGAGGTGCCTTGATGAGCTCGGTTTCACCTCGATGCCTCAGTCCGTCGAGGTCGAGGGAGTCGCCGGCTTTTCTACGAGTCCGTACCTCCACAAGAGTGTTCAGGACACGTAGCAAGGAGCGCTCCAACAGGGTCTTCTCGGTGTAAAGAGAGTCCTCTTCTGAAGCTACTTGCGTAGCAGCAGCGTTGGGCGCCACTTATTAAAAATAATAAGTGTACCTCGTGGCTTCGCGGCCTCGTGGTCACCTGCTGGATGGTTGCCTCAGCCGCCCGGGCGCCACCAGGGCTAAGGTTTCCCTGCCCACAGCAACGCTAATCCAAAGTGCTGAGGTTTCGGTGTTCGCAAGCGTGGGTTCTTGCTACCAGTAGCTGCGAAATCAAGGCAATAAGGAGCGGCGACTATGCTGGGCAACAGGAACATTTATTGATCCTCGTCCCAAGCACAATGGCGCCGGACAAGGCTGTGCAGGGACGGATAAACAACTCAGGCAACCAAACACGGCAGAGCAAGGGGGAGGAGTTGGGGCGGGGAGAGGAATCACAAACCAACCGGGAGTAAGGGAGGGAGGGAAAAAGGTTCAGGGACCAATCCGAGAAGCACCTGCACGGAGCTTTCCAGAAACAGGGGAGGATACAGAACTTGACAGACAACATAACTAACAAATTATCAAACAGAGGCGTAACCTAGACTAAATGGACTAAACCAAGGTCGGGATGGCTCCCGGGGGATTCTTTCCACGAGATGGTTTCACCCACCACCCTTCCTTCCGGGAGCCCGGGGCCGACGTTGCCATGACAACTGCAACACCGAACTGGCTGTGCGGACTTTAAAAATCTAGTTTTGCTGAACACGCCAGTTTTTCGGGATCCCAGCCAGCCCTGCCAGGCCCTGTTTCGCCGCAGGATCTCGGCTGGGCTGGGCGAAGCCGGGCCAGCTCCATCTGACTCGGGCCGGGCCCTGCTCTGCCGCTGAGCCGAGCGGAGTGGAGCCGAGCAGACCTCGCTCCGGCCTCGAGCCGCCGAACCATCCTGGCAACGCCATGAGAGATCATGGAACTAAGAACAGACGCAGCCCTGCAGCCCAGCAGCCCAGCGCAGGCAAGCTTTCTCCTCAGTGGAGACGCTGAAATTCTATACGTAAACAACACGCCTGTCTGCCGGCAGAGACCACGTGACCATCACCATCGCAGAGGCCTGAGAAAGATTAACCCTTTCAGTGCCCGGATGAAACCTGCAGATATCCATCCTCTCCTGCACAGAGGGGAGACAAAAGTAAAGACACCTAAAGAAATATAACAGAGACTTTGAGGTCAGTGAAGGAATTGGAGCCGATGCCTAGAGGGAGGAGATGGGGAGATGCTTCAGTGTTGAAGCTGAAACTTCTTTTGTGAAGCCATGGGGATGGACTAAGCTAAAATTCCCTGTAACCCAATTAAAGGGTAATGGGGGATGAAAATATTCTAATTGCAGCCAGTAAACCAAGGCACCTGTGTAGAAATAAGTAGATATTGAAGTAATTGTGATTTGATGAGAAGCTTGAACAGAGATAGAGAAGAAGTTGAGTCAATCCCTTTGCCCCAGGGATGGAAGAAGAAGACCTATGTTGCCAGCGGTAGAAGATTTTTACTGCTACGGTAGAACAGCTCATCCTTAAAATTATACCACATAAGCCACATGGGCCCACCGAAAAGATAGCTGTGGGAAAGCTATCTAATGGTGGGAGGGACTCCCACACTGCAAGCAGATTTTTTCCTACCGGGCGGCTGCTTGTTGTGAGGCTGGAGACATGAAAGAACTGTATTTCTTGTGGAGAAGTCAACGTGGTAAAACAAGAGAAAACTTCTCTCCCTAAGTGAACTGAGAAAATACTATTTTAGAGGTGGTAAACTGACTGAAGGTTCAAAGTGTTGTTTTTTAGGTTGTCAGTGAAAAAGAGGTGAAGAAGTGGGAGGAGGAAAGGTGTTCTGAAAGTTTTGTTCTGTTTCTTTCCCCCTTTTTTAGATTTGTTAATGAACTTTCTTTATATTCTTTCAAGTTTGAGCCTGCTTTGCTTCTCCAAATCCTTATATCAGAAATTGAGTAAATGTGCTGGTGTTTGGCCAGAAACTCAAATTGGCAAACTCAAGCCACTACAATTGTCTAAACTATATTCCCCAGGTTTGTGGATCAACTTGGATTTTGTTTCAGGAGGTAAAAAAAAGAAGTTTTGCAAATTAAGTTGTCAGGTTTGGATTTCTTTCTTTTGTTGTTTTTTTTTTTCTTAAGGAATTTTTCCCCCATAAGTTGCTAAGGAACTGTGATAGCTAGGTGCTTAAGGGAATGATGCCTTTTTCTGGTCTTAGGAAATAAAGGCTCAGACACAGTGAAAGGGTTGGGGGTTGTTTACCTCGGTATTTTAATAGGATCCCGTTCGATGGCTTCTGCTGTCCAGGTAGAACACGCCACAAAAGCCCCTTCCCCCCAATTCAGTATACAATTAAAGACTCTACACATTAGCATATCTACCAGGAGGGCCCAATAAGGGGCCTGGGTGGGCTAACTTCTAGTTTACAAAATCTATCCTACTAGGAGACCTTGAGGGCTCACGAAAACAGGGTGTTTGGTCTCTATCTCTACGTGGCTTCAGGAGTGTTTAGTCTACCGGCCTCCTAAACACCATGAAACCAGGCTAAACTATCACCTAAAGCATCACAAGTATGCATGCTAATACTTGTGAATATAGGTAACAGGGTACTACATATTCAGGAGAAAAAGCAGAAAAAATCCCTCAGGCATCAGGAACAAAAGAGAGTGGCCAAAGCCTCTCTTTCAAGGGCAGGGGGAGTTTCCTCTCAGGGGGCAGAGACAACGAGAGAATTTGAGCTGGTAAAAACCCTGGGGCAGCGGCTCACCCTCTCTTGCTCTGGGGAATTCAGAACAGGATGGTTGGAACTGCTGTTTGCTGAGGGAGACCCACTGTCAGCGAGGAGCTAGCACGGGCTGTTGCCTGCTGCCACGGAGGAGCCAGGACGGAGCTTTCTCTTTTCTGCTGTGAGTTTTCTCCCTCTCCCTGCGGTGCCAGGAGCCAAGCTGTTACTGCCCCACTCCGCCGGCACCGTTCCCCAAGTTTTTCTACATTGTAGCTTTGCACCCTCTGGCTGCCAAAACATCCTGCTGTCCCAGCTCGCTGTTCCCGAGGGTCCTGCTGCGGTACCGACATTGGCTGCCTTGAGGGTTTTTGTGAAGCAAAGCCTCTCCTCCATCCCTCCCTGCCCTGGGCCCAGCCGCCATTAACACGCCTACCTGGGCTCGCGCTGGAGTGCCCCCTGCAGCTGCGGGGGAATCACCGCACCTGCCCTGCCCCCTGGGAGCCACCGGCACCTCCTGCTGGCTGTGACTGAAACTGCACCAAAGGGGAAAAGTGCCTGAGGCCGAGCAGGCTGTCACTGGGTTTCTGGTTCTGTTTGTGGTTAATGCCGTAGTTGTTGTTATTTGTTAGCTTTGTTTTAGATACTAGTAAAGAACTGTTATTCCTATTCTCATATCTTTGTCTGAGAGCCCCTTGATTTTGAATTTATTATAATTTGGAGGGAAAGGGGTTAGATTTTCTATTCCAAGGAAGGCTCCTGCCTTCCTTAGCAGACACCTGTGTTTCAAACCAAGATATAAGTGAATTAGAAATTGCCACATCTCTTGAGGTTTTGGCATATTTTGAATAAAATGTACGATAAATAATGAAATATGCTTTCCCTAAGTTGTTACATTCTAGCAGTAAGATCTAGGAGAGTTAATGATATTTAAAAAAAACCAAAAAACAGCCTTGCAAAATTTAGGCAATTACTTTATTTAGTAACTTTATTTTTTTGGTTTAGAAGTTCAAGCATTAATTTGTAAATAAAATATTCTTTATGCGCTTCTATAATTGTATTAGGTATATGTGGCAAGGGTGGGGACTGCAGGCCAGACTGTGAGGAGAGACTAGGGCTGCTGTGCATTGGACACAGAGTTCCAGATGGCTCTAGTGGACCCACTGCAGGGCACAGCTGAGCCCCTTAGCCACTGTGATGGTGCCTTGAGGTAAACAGTTAAGAAAGGGCAAAATCACTGTGCAACAGTGGGAGAGAGAGGAGTGAGTAAAAAAGTGTAAGAAACAGCTTTGAGGTTAGAGCAGGAAGAGGTGCTTCATGTGCCGAGCAGAGATCTGCGATCCCTGGAGGAGGCCACTAGGCAGCAGGTATTTTCCTGCAGCCTGTGGAGAGGACTACACTGGAGCAGATATCCACACTGGTCTGTAGAGGACCACACACTGCAGCAGCTGAATATGCAGTGAAGGAGCCTGCAGTCTGTGGAGAGGCAATGCTGTAGCAGGTTTATTCTGAAAGACTGCAGCCATGGAGAGGAACCATGCTGGAACAGGGGAAAAAAGTGAGAAATGAGTAGCAGAGTTGAAGTTTTATGAACTGACTGTCCCATCCCTGGAAGAGTTCAAGGCCAGGTTAGATAGGGCTCTGAACAACCTGGTCTAGTAGGTGGCATTCCTGCCCATGGTAGGGGAGTTGGAGCTAGATTATCTTTAAGGTCCCTTCCAACCCTAATGATATGACTGCAACTCCCCCATCTCCCTGCACCTGTGTTTTTAGTTTTTTCATTGTTTCCCACAGTCTAACTATTTTTAATTGGCAGTGAATTAAAAGAATAGTCACCAACTTGAGTCTGGTTTGCCCATGATGGCAATGGGTAAATGATCTCCCTGTGTCGGCGAGAGGAGCAAGACGACGATCCAATGTGGTTCATAAATCAAGCTCGTTTATTGTCAGACAGTGCACATACTTATACTACCTTACGTGCTCAAAATATTATTCACTTACAGAAGTTTCACACGGGATTTTTCTCTAATCTAATTAAAACACAGACTGGTCTCAGAAGGCAATAACATCAACAGTTTCTTCTGCCAAGCTAATCTCTAGACACCTGCACTTTGTTTACAGCTCTCATGTCTCCCTTTCCACAGTTGTTTTGAGAACAGCCTTGAGCAGAGGCCTAACACTTATCTATGGAGTCTGGATTGCTCACTTATACCTTATGTCTGTGCAGCCAGAAATGGCCATTTCCCAACATATCCCCCTTCTTTTCTTTGAGCAATCCAGACCATGTTTACATTTTTCTATTATTTATCAAATACTTAACATTATAAACTAATTGACACTTGAACTTAACAGAAATGAAACTTAACAGCACTTAACTTTAACAGTCCTTAAAACTTACCTATAATCACTTAAACTTAACTTCACTTAAACTTAACACTTATATTTAGCAGAACTTAAATTTAACAGAACCTAACCTTAATAGAGCTTAACAGAATTTAAAATCAATAAACTTTAACTTAACATCACTTAAATTTAGCAACACTTAAACTTAACTGAACTTATGGCACTTTTACTCTTATGATTGTAATAACTATTAAAACCATCAATCTTATCTTTATAAACTTCATTTATCATCTATTTTAAAACTTATATCAGTCAATCAATTTCTTAAAGGCAATGTTACTCTTATTATCTACTTTAGTCTTTTTCCCAGTTAAACTGGGTCTTCTTTGCACAAGCCCTCTAGCGACCCATGGCCCTGATCATGGAGCCATTCTTCAACAATTCCTCCTTGTTCCTCTTTGGCAAGCAAAACATTGTGGGTCACTTTGGTTACTTGTTTCATTAAACAGCTATACACAATCTTAACAATTATTATAAACACAATAATAACAACACATAATCGAAGGCCTTCAAATAACAATGTTTGGATCCAACCTGTGATGCCCAATGAGGACAACCATTTAGCTATTCCTAAGTCATTGCTCACTTGCAATTGCTGGGTGAGCTGAGTCAAAGTTTTTAATTGTGCATGTATTGAATTAGAATGATCAGAGAGATTCATGCAACACATTCCCTCAAATTCTTCACACCCATGTCCTTGTGCCAACAACAAAAAGTCTATTGCAGCTCTATTTTGCAACGTGGCGTGTCTCACCGAATCCACATCAAGCAACAAGTCTGAAATTGCTTTAGATGTAGCGTTTGTTTGTTTGGAGAGCCAACAACCTAGTTTGTTCAATTGGGCCAAGGCCCCAGCCGAGGCCACTCCTGGAGCAAGGAAGGAGGCTGCAATAATAGCAGCAGGCGACCAAAACTCGACATTAGATTTGCAATCAGAAGCAAAGCCGTGTACAAAGCGTTTCAAGCGCCTGAGATGGTGCTGTCGAAGCTTATTAAGAATCATCGAGGTGTTGGGGGTCAGCAATGTCAACCTTCCAAGAGAACAGGGTCCCCCTTTTATTTTGGAGGGGATACCTGGCCAGGCTCGATCTCCACAAATGAAAAACACGCCACTAGGTAATTTCAAGGGTTGATTAGTAGAATGGGAAATGTTGTGGGAGGTATAATTGCACCATACACGAGTGTCTCTATACACTGAAAGGCTAGAGTTCACATTTGTCGCGGTACCATCGATCCGGGCTTGAGTGCTAGTCCAATTAAAATTCACGCACACATCCATTCGCACAGCCCCTAATAGTTCTAGTTCTTGTGGCTCACTTGGTGCAAGGGGCAAATAAGGTGCCCAGGTGTCCCAAGCATCCACCGTGCGGCTGAGATTGGCGTTTTGACACGTAGGTGTTGCAAATGGGCAGGGCCAGTAATCTATAGGAACACCAACTAAACAGGTGGAAAACGGGTTACCAGGCGAGGCTAAGGCGAGACAAATAGAATCCTGTCCCGTAAGATTAGCCATCGTCACCCATACGTTGGTCTTGGGCTGTGGAGGCAGGTAATCGGTCATCCCTTGCGCTCCGGTCGCCATCAGGAGCAACAGCAGAGGAAGGTACCGCCTTGGTCCACTTCGCAGGAATCCACTGTGTCCCTGTGGAAGTAAGCACACACATGTAACCGCGGCCCACATATTTTACTGTTGCAGGGCCCTGCCACATGCCAGTCTGTGGGTCTCTGTACATGACTAGCATTGGCTGTTCATCCTTAGATGAAGGGACACGTCCGTGGATTTGTGCTGGGGGTGCATCTTGATCAGAAAAGATGCACAAGTGATTCAGCACGAACAACGCCTTCAACAGTCTTTCTTGAACATCATGGATGTCAGCATATTTATCTAGGTACCGCTTCAAGGTTTGGTTTGTCCGCTCAACAATGGCCTGTCTGGTAGGCGAATGCGGAATGCCCGTGGTATGTTGCACTCCCCACTTTTGACAAAAACGTCGCACCTTTTCACTGGCATATGCGGGCCCATTGTCCGTTTTTAATTGAGAAGGAACTCCCATTACGGCAAAGCAACAAGTCAGGTGTCGCAGGACGTGGAGGGCCTTTTCCCCTGTTTGAGCTGTTGCCCAAACAAATCGACTGAATGTGTCAATGGTAACATGCACACACTTCAGCCTGCCAAACTGCGGCACGTGGGTGATATCCATTTGCCAGAGTTCACACGGGCCCAGGCCCCGGGGATTCACACCAAGCCCTAGCCCTGGGCCATGGTGGCTACAGCTGGGGCAGGCTCTCACAATACCTTTTGCTTCCTGCATTGTTATCTTAAACTGGCGAAAAAGTCCTTTAGCATTTTGGTGAAAGGTACTATGAGCTTCTCTGGCCTTGCAAAACTCATCCACTGGCACGACCGCAGAAACTAATTGGTCCGCTCTTGCATTTCCTTCTCCAAGGCCTTCCACCCACTTGTGGCTTCTAATGTGGATCACCGCATACGCTTTCTCTCTCTGATGAATTGCAGTTTGTAATCTTCTCAGCAGTTCAAACAACCGCTTATTTTGACAGTCCTTAAGGCGGGCATCCTCTATACGTTGTACAATGCCCGTAACATACATGGAATCAGAAACTACATTTAACTCAGTGGAGTGCCAGCTCAGGAAGGCCCACACAACTGCTGCTAGTTCTAAAGTTTGCAATGAGTCTTGTTCGTCTGCAGTCAGTGTGTGATGGTGCCACTCCCCATCCAACATCCAGGTAGCTGCTGCACGCCGGGACTTTTTTCCTGCATCTGTGAATACCGTCACTGCATTTGGCAGTGGGCGCTCACTTCTTTTGGGCAGGGGAATCCAGGCCTGGTTGTTCATCCAGCGCAAGGTGGTGGACTGCAGCGGTTCTATGTTGACTGCTGCAGCTTGAGTCAACAGGCTGGTTTGAAAGGCCTGGTTGTGTTGTAGATGCCATTCTAGATCTTTCCGTTTCATTGGCAAGAAGATTGTCCCCGGCTCCTGGCCTGTTAGGTGTACGATTCTGCTGCGGCCTTTTTGGATCAGTTCAGCTACATTTTCAATTTTTTGTTGAATTGTTGTTGCGGGTTGGATGCTTGTGAACAGCCATTCCAGTACTTTCACATTTTCTGACCTCACCTTCTCCCCCTTTTTCTTTTTGCACTGAGTAAGTGCACCAACAAGTTGTGCGCTGCCATTCAGGATGGTGAGGTCCACTGGGACGTCTGGGTCACGTCGATCGACCCAACGCTCGGCCACCTGCGTGCTGATTTTTTGGATTGTCTGTCGCTGAGCAGGGGTCACGGACACCGCCCGTGCAGGGTCGGAGCCTTTCAGCAGCGGCCGAAGGACGTCCAGATCGTCGTTGGAGATACCAATCACCGGGCGCAGCCACTGAAGGTCACCAAGAAGGCGCTGTGCATCATGCAGGGTCCGGATGTGTACTGAGAGCTGAAGCTTTTGTGGTCGCACCTGTCCTTCAGTGATGTGCCAGCCGAGGTACTTCCAGGCCGGGCCACGTTGAATTTTGTCAGGGGCAATAACAAGGCCCTGGCTGTGCAACTGCTGCTCCAGAAAACGAAACTGGTCCTCCGTAAAGGAATGAGCTTGGGCGAACAAAATATCGTCCATGTAGTGATACACCATTGTGTCTGTCCAAGCGGCACGAATGGGCTGAAGCGCATTGGCGACAAACAACTGGCAAAGGGTGGGGGAATTCCGCATTCCCTGGGGCAAAACGGTCCATTCAAATCTCTCAAAAGGGGCTTCCTTATTAAGCGTGGGCAGCGTAAATGCAAATCTTGCAGTGTCAACGGGGTGCAGCTTAATAGTGAAGAAGCAGTCCTTGAGATCAATGATGAGCATGTGCCAACCCTCAGGAAGCATTGCCGGGTTAGGGAGGCCAGGTTGAAGAGCACCCATGGCCTGCATCTGAGCATTAACAGCTCTCAAGTCATGTAGCAAGCGATATTTCCCAGATTTCTTCTTGATGACAAAAATGGGTGTGTTCCAGGGACTAGTAGAATGCTTTAAATGTCCCTGTTGCAACTGTTCATGCACCAAGTGACGTGCCTGGTCCAGACTTTCCTTTTTCAGCGGCCACTGCTCGATCCAGACAGGCTTATCGGTGATCCAAGCGAGACGGATCGGGAAAGTCCACTTTGCAGTGACCGCAGTCAAAAAGCCTGGTTCGTGAGGACAAGGCCCAGCTGGTCCAGGACATCCCGGCCAACCAAAGCGTTCACTCCTCTGGGCAGTGGCATGATGGTGACATGAATGGAGGCTCGTCGTCCGTCGACGACCACCTGAACCAAATTGGAGCTGCGCTGAACAGAAGCAGCACCACCCACACCCTCAACTCCATTCAGGGTGTGGTGACATGGCCAGTTCACAGGCCAACATGATGTTGACATGATAGTAATGTCCGCTCCCGTGTCAAGAAGCGCAGGCAGGGTCAGTGTCTGACCTTTGTGTGACCAGGTAGTGTCAACAACTGGTCGTTCAGTCATTGGAACAGTCAGCATTGCCAGGCCCCCGGTAGAACCAAATCCACGGGGCCCCCGATTGGCAAGTCCAGAATGTCTCTGCACTGTAGCAACCATTTGCGGAATGGGCACGAGTTGAGCAATCCTGGAGCCCTTGGGTATGTACAAAGGAGGAAACAGAGTCTGTACCATAATACAAATTTCACCAGTGAAGTCAGCATCAATGATACCAGGTAAGACAAACAGTCCTTTGATGCTTGCAGAAGAGCGGCCGACTAAAAGCGCACCCACGGGCTGGCTGTCCACAATCACAGGGCCACGCACACCCGAGGGGATTTTCACAGGGCGGAGGTCCGTGATGGTGATGCCTATTGCTGTTCCCAGGTCCAATCCGAGGCTTCCTCTTGTGGCGGGGGCAAGGCTGGTTGCTGGCCGAACGGCGTTGGCTGGATGGACGGGTTGCAAACTGGAACGACGGCAGACGAGGGTGCTGTTGTCGGCGGTGGCGCAGTGAGTGCCGGGGCCGCTACTGTTGTCTGGGCGCGGCGGCCATGCGCGCTCTTCTTCCCGTTTCCCGAGCGTTTGCAGGCGAGTGTGGAGTGGGAACCTGTCCTGCAGTGGTTACACCAGACTGGACGAGAACACTGTCGTCTAACATGCCCTTCCTCTCCACATCTATAACACTTGAGCACTCCTGACCCACCCCCCACCTTACCAAGGGGTCGAAGTGGCTGGAGCGCAGCAAAAGCATGCGTGTGAGCCTGGGCTATCTTTTCCCCTATTTTGTCACCCATGGCCGTGACCATCTCAGCTAGAAATGCATGCATCCCCACCGGCACTCGGCTCATCCTTTCCAACATTACTTCAATGGAGGCATCTGCAGGCAGTGTAACTAAAATGTTTTTTGTTTGCTGAGTGC
>JAVTVJ010002309.1:0-13855 GCA_034509425.1 Eopsaltria australis | reverse complement strand
CCTTACTGACCACACCCACTGACCACACCTTACTTACCACACCCACTGACGACACCCACTGACCACACCTTACTGATTACACCCACTGACCACACCTTACTGACCACACCTGCTGACCACACCCACTGACCACACCTTACTGACCACACCTTACTGACCACACCCACTGACCACACCCACTGACCACACCTTACTGACCACACCTTACTGACCACACCTTATTGACCAAACCCACTGACCACACCCACTCACCCCATATACTTACCATACCTTGCTGACCACACCCACTGATCACACCTTACTGACAGCACAAACTTACCACACCTTACTGACCCCACCCACTGACCACACCCACTGAGCACTCCCCACTCACCACACCCTACTGACCACACCCACTGAGCACTCCCCACTCACCACACCCTACTGACCACACCCACTGACCACACCTTACTGACCAAACCCATTGAGCACTCCCACTGACCACACCCTACTGACCACACCCACTGGCCACACCTTACTGACCACAGCTTACTGACCACAGCCTGCTGACCACACCCACTGACCCCACCCACTGTCCACACCTTACTGACCACAACTTACTGACCACATCCACTGACCACACCCTACTAACCACACCTTACTGACCACACCCACTGACCTCACCGTACTGACCACACTTTAATGACCACGCCCTCGGACCACACCTTACTGACCAAACACACTGACCACACCCACTGACCACAGCCTACTGACCACACCCACTGACTACACCCACTGACCACACTATACTGACCACACCCACTGACCACACCTTACTGACCAACCCCACTGACCACACCTTACTGACCACACCCACTGACCACACCTTACTGACCACACCCACTGAACACACCCACTGACCACACCTTACTGACCACACCTTACTGACCACACCCACTGACCACACCCACTGACCACACCCTACTGACCACACCTTACTGACCACACCCACTGACCACACCCTACTGACCACACCTTACTGACCACACCTTACTGACCACACCTTACTGACTACACCTTACTGACCCCAGCCACTGACCACACCTTACTGACCACACCTTACTGACCACACCCACTGACCACACCCTACTGACCACACCCACTGACCACACCTTACTGCCCACACCTTACTGACCACACCCACTGACCACACTTTACTGACCACACCCTACTGACCACACCTTACTGACCACACCTTACTGACCACATCCACTGACCCCACCTTACTGACCACACCTAACTGACCAAACCCACTGACCACACCTTACTGACCACACCCACTGACCACACCCACTGACCACACCTTATTGACCACACCTTCCTGACCACACCTTAGTGACCCCACCCGCTGACCCTACCTTACTGACCACACCCATTGACCACACCCATTGACCACACCTTACTGACCACACCCATTGACCACACCTTACTGACCACACCCACTGACCACACCTTACTGACCACACCTTACTGACCACATCTTATTGACCACACCTTACTGACCACACTCACTGACCACACCTTACTGACCACAACCACTGACTACACCTTACTGACCACACCTTACTTACCACACCTTACTGACCACACTCACTGACCACACCTTACTGACCACAACCACTGACTACACCTTACTGACCACACCTTACTGACCACACCTTCTTGACCACACCTTACTGACCACACCCACTGACCACACCTTACGGACTACACCCACTGACCACACCCACTGACCACACCTTACTGACCACACCTTACTAGCCACACTTTACTGACCACACCTAACTTACCACACCCGCTGACCATGCCTTACTGACCACACCTTACTGACTACATCCACTGACCACGCCTTACTGACCACACCCACTGACCACACCTTCCTGACCACACCTTTCTGACCACACCTTACTGACCACACCCACTGACCATACCTTAGTGACCACACCCACTGACCACACACCTACTGACCAAACCTTTCTGATCCAAACGTTACTGACCACAACCCTATTGACACACTTACTGACCACACCCACGGACACACATACGACCACAGCTTACTGACCACACCCGACTGACCACACCCACTGACCCACACCTTACTCTGACCCACCCACTGAACCACACCTTCTGCCACACCCACTGACACACACCTCAACTGACCACACCCACTGACCACACCTCACTGACCACACGTTACTGACCACAACCGCTGACCACACCCACTGACCACACCCTACTGACCACACCCACTGACCACACCTTACTGACCACACCTGCTGACCACACCCCATTTACAATACCTTACTGATAACAGCATACTGAACACACCTTACTTACCACACCCGACTGACCACACCCACTGACCACACCCCACTGACCACATTCGTTGACCATATCCGTTGACCACATGCGCTGACCAGACCCCACTCAAAACACCCTGCTGACCACACCCACTGTCCACATCCATGGACCACACCCTACAGACCACACCCCACTGGCCAAACACCACTAACCACATCTCACTGACCACACACACCTAATCACCACAGCACACTGTCCACACCACTGACAACACTACACTGACAGCACCACACTAACCACATCACACTGACCACACCCACCCAGAGACCACACCACACTGACCACACCCACTGACCACACCCCACTGAGCACCCCCTACTGAACATACTGTGATGACCAACACCACTGACCGCTCCACTGACCAGCACCAATGACTGGGGAGGGCTGTGAGCTCTTGGCTCAAGAGCCCTCTGCACTCCCTTGCAGAAAAGCCTGAGGGCAAAACGACTCAGAGATAAGAAACCTACCTCTGGGTCATGGTGACCAGCGAACCACCCCCAGCATGCCTTGCTCCTCCATGGCCATGCCTTGTACCCAGCTGGCTAACTGGTTCTTAGCCCACCCCCTGCCTTCCCCATAGAAAGACCCCAGTCCCAGCCTCAGGCAGGGAGCAGCCGTCCCTGCCTTCCCTTCACAGCAGCTTCTGGACAATAAAGCGACCCTGTGGAGCTGCCATACGGATCCCTTGTCTCTCTGTCCCCAGGTCTGCCTTGGGCCATTTCACAAAGAGCTGAACCACACGAGCTGAAATCACTTGCAGCCGTTCTCTGATGGGACACTTCCTCCAGGAAGGCTGCAACACACTGGGCCACCCCCGGTACCCTGAAAGCGACAGCCCAGATTGGGTTTTTGCTTGTTTTATTTTTCAGGTCCTCAGTCCTGCGTGGCACTCGCTAAGTGGGTGTTGCAGAGGCTCGGTGTTGCAAGGCATCAAAGACGCCTGCCCCGCACCCAAGGGTGGAGCAAGATCTCTTCGAGCAGAGGCCGGTCCGCGGGGTGCTTGGACAAACACCAGCGGATCAGATGTTGGCACTCTGGGGAGAGAAGGCAGAAAGCGCCGGGCACTTGCAGAAGGCTCCTGCCCAGCTGCTCCCAGCGCCCGCAGGGCCCGGGACGCGCTGTGTGTGCTCAGAGCTGCGCCGGCCTCCCGGCCCAGCCTGCCCTTTGCGGGAGAGCGGCACGGCAGGACACGGCCACCTCCTTCAGCCAAGCGTGCCACAGCCAGCCCGTCACAGAGCACCTCCTGCGGCCAGCCCTTGAGCTCCATCCAGCCTGGCCTTGAGCACCGTCAGGGATGGGCCATGCACAGCTTCTCTGGGCAACCTGCTCCAGGAGAGTCTTTTTCTGCATCCCTCATCTAAACCTCCTCTCTTTCCGTTTGGATCCCTTCTCCCAAGTGCTGTCCCTGCCTGCCCTTGTACAAAGTCCCTCTGCAGCTTGCTTGGAGGTTGCTGTCAGGTACTGGAAGGCCACAGTTGGCTCAAGCCTAAGCCTAAGGCTCTTTTCCAGGCTGAACAAGGCCAGCTGTCTCAGCCTTTCCTTGCACGAGAGGTGCTCCAGCCCTGGGATCATCTCGGGGTCCCTCCTGGGCACCTGCTCCGGCGCGTCCATGTCCTTGCCGTCCGTGCTGGGGAGCCCGGCAGAGGCGGACGCAGCACTGCAGGTGCGGTGTCAGCGGCGTGAAGGGGACACGGCCCTGCCAGCGGCTCCGGGAGCCAGCAATTGGCGATGGGCCGCCCGCTTGGCACAGAGCCGGGGCCTTTCTGCCTGCCCTTCTCCCCGGGGGCACCTTTCCCCGCCCGCCCGGCCGCTGGCTCGCTCGCTGCTCGGGGGAAATGCACCCTGTGCCGCCCCTCAGGGCCGCCCCTCAGGGCCGCTTCCCCGGGGGCTCCCTGCTGCCATCTCGAGGGCCCCAGGCCTCGGCCCTCACCGTGCTCAGCCCAAGGCCCTGCAAAAGCACATTGTAAAAACACACACACACAAAGTGCCCTAGGATTCCAAGGTCAAGCCTTTATCTCCAGTGTCAGCTTGCTTGAAGAGTCTGGAGGAGCTTATAAGATCACCATGAGAAGAGAGCATGAACAAGTTCTGCTTTGGCACTACCTCAAGGCTTTGTGGTGCATGCTCGCTCACAGGGACGCACAGAAAGCGTTGAAATGGTCAAAAGAGTCCAAAGCCCTTAGGAATTGGAAGGAAAACCTGAGGAAGTGGCAGCTGGCACCTCAGAAACATGAGGAGCAAAAGCCAATCTTCTACCCGAGAGCTGCCTGGCCAGGGGCAATTCTTCCAATTGCATCAGCGTGGCCACGGCTAGAAAGGGCAGCGAGCAGATGAATTTAGCTTCTCCTGCCAGCCCCTGAAATGCCAGTTGGCATTTGTGTGCACAGGGGATTCTGCTCCAAACTCGGAACTTGCGCAGCTGCTCCTTGGGCGCTGCTTGCACGCGGGGAGGGTCCCTGGGGAGCAGACTGCAACACCCTTGGAATGCAGACACCGGCCCCTGGGTGCAGTGGTTCCAGTTCGCCTATTCGAGTTTCTGGCCAAATGCCAGCACACTTACTAAAATTCACCTGATGTTTGCTGTGAGATGAGGATTAGGAGTAGGCAAAGCAGCCTCAATCTTTATAAAGAAAGTTTATTAACACACCTAAGACAAAGAAAAAAAAATAAGAAAAACCAGAACCAACTCCTCAGACCACCCCTCCTTCCCCCACCTCTCCATTTCTTTCTCCCTGACAACACACAAAAGACAACACTTTGACCTCCAGTCAGTTTACCATCTCTGAAATAGTTCTTCTTTCAGTTCAATTAGGGAGAGAAGTCTCTTTTGTTTACACCATGGATTTTCTGTAGGAAGAAGTACAGTTTTTTATGAGTCTTGAGCCTCACCATCAGCTGCCGCACAGAAGAAAGATCTGCTGAATGGTGGATCCCCTCCCACACCAGCAGCCTTCCCACAGCCACTATGGTGGGTCATCAGCAGCCCATGGGGTTCCTTTTTAAGGATGCACAGTTCAATTGCAACAACAAAGAAAATCCCTTCTTCTGTGCTGAGCAGCACAGGCTCTCCTGACAACACAGGTTCTCTGGCATTCCCCTGGGACCAGGGCTCTGGGTCACAGCCTCTCCTCTCTCTTGGTTCAAGTTTCTCATCAGGCTGTGCTTCTTTCAACACCTACTTGTCTTTACCCAGGTATTTCAGTTCACTGGCTGCAATTAGAACCTCACATTCTCCCTTTGGACTATTTCTTCATATATTACAGGGAATTTATTAGCTCAGTCCCAACCATGGTTCTCCAAAAGAATTTTCAGCTTCCCTCTCGAAGCACTTCTCATACACATCCCTCTAGGCATCCGTTCTGCTTTCCTCACTGACTGTAAAGTCTCTATGCTATATTTGTGCAGATGTCCTCACTCGTTCCTCTCTCTGTGCAAGGAAGGATGGGTGTCTGCAAGTTCAGTCCAGGCATGGATAGAGTTAATCTCTCTCTCTCTGGCAGTGTGAGGATCCCGTGCTCTCTGCCGGGCTGTTTGAAAAGGTCCGAGCTGGATGGCAGAAGCTCTCAGAGTCTCTGTGCCTGGCTCTGTGAAGCTGGCTCAGCCTGGTAGGGCCGGCCGGGCCCGGGGTGACAGGGCAGGGCCTGGCCCGAGCTGGATGGAGTCCGGCCCGGTCCTTGCCTGGCCCGGAGCAGGGGCCTGGCCCTGTCTGGTGGAGCTGACCTGTCGGCTGAACTGCATCTGCCGAAAATTCCATCTGCTTCCTCCCCCACGCCCAGCTGCAGCTGCACGGCCGCCCTAACCTCCCTTCCCTCTCCCTCCTTTGGAAGGACTGGGGGGGACAGCGCCTTCCCGGGGAGAGAAGCAGGGAGATGCTCCTCCCTACACTGCAGCAGGCAAAAAGAGGAAGAGGCTCAGAGGCTCTCTGATTATAGATGGTTTTTCCTCGAAGGTGGATCAACTTTTGAATTGCTTTACCTACACATCAATCCTTAAAACTCCCTGGTTATTGGCTCTCTCTCTCAGGAAGGAAGCTGTATCACCTCCTGCAGCATCGGTCACTTCCTAGATTGTGACCCCTCCTGACTAACCCAGGAGAGGGGAAAAATGGGGTAAAAATGGAGATTTTTGGGGTAACAAGGCCAGAATTAGGGGGTCCAGAGTTTGGGGTCACCATGAGAATGTTTTGGGGCTTTTATGGAGGTTTTTGGGTGCTGTCCCCTCCCAGCACCACTGTCGATGTCCCCAGCCCAGGTGAGCCCCAAAATCGGGGTCCAAAATGGGGTAAAAAATGGAGATTTTTCAGTATGGGGGTGGGGTGTCCAGAATTTGGGGTCTTCACGAGGGGTTTGGGGCATTTTGGGGACATTTTGGGGATATTTTGGGGATTTTTGGGTGCTGTACCCACCCAGCGTGGCCGCTAATGTCTGCAGCCTAGGTGAATCCCAAAATCTGGGTCCAAAATTAGGAGAAATTGGAGATTTTAGGGTGTGGTCGGAGTGTCCAGAATCTGGGGTCACCATGAAGGTTTTGGGAGAATTTTCAGTTTTTTTGGGGACATTTTGGGGTTTTTGGGGGCTGTCCCCTCCCAACTCCACCTCTGCTGTCCCCATGCCAGGTCAACCCCAAAATTGGGGAAAAAATGGGGAGAAAATGGATGTTTTGGGGTGTGGGTGCTGTGTCCTGAATTTGGGGTCACCACGATGGATTTGCGGGCATTTTGGGGGCATTTTTTTGGGTTTTGTGGGGCTGTCCCTCCCCAGCGCTGCCATCGCTGTCCTCAGCCCAGGTGAGCCTCAAAATTGGGGTCCAAAATTGAGGTAAAATCAGAGATTTTGGCGTGGGGTGTGTGGAATTTGGGGTCACCACGAGAGTTTTGGGGGAATTTTGGGGAGTTTTAGGGAGGTTTTTGGGTGCTGTCTCCACCCAAGGTCAGCCCCAAAATCGGGGTCTGAAATGGGGTAAAAATGGACATTTTTGGGGTAATGAGGCCAGAACTGGTGTGTCCAGAATTTGGGGTCACCATGAGAGTTTTAGGGGGATTTTGGGGGCATTCTGGAGGAGTTGAGGGAGGTTTTTGGACACTGTCCCTGCCACAGGTCAGTCCCAAAATTGGGGCCCAAAACAGGGTAAAAATGGAGATTTTGGGGTAATGAGGGAAGAATTGGGATGTCCACAATTTGGGGTCACCACGAGGGATTTGGGGCATTTTGGGGCTGTTTTGGGGGCATTTTGGGGTTTTTCAGGGAGGTTTTGGGGGCATTTTAGGGGGTTTTAGGGAGGTTTTTCACGGCTGTCCCAAACCAAGGTCAGCCCCAAAATCAGGGTCCAAAATGGGGTAAAAATTGAGATTGTTGGGGTAACGGGGTCAGAATTGGGGTGTCAAGAATTTGGAGTCACCACGAGGGATTTGTGGGGATTATTGGGGGCATTTGGGGGGTTGTAGGGAGGTTTTTGGGGGCATTTTGGGGTTTTTAGGGAGGTTTTCCAGGGCTGTCCCCAACCCAGGTCAGCCCCAAAACCGAGGTCCAAAATGGGGTCGAAATGGAGATTTTTGGGGTAATGAGGCCAGAATTGGGGTGTCCAGAATTTAGGGTCACCATGAGGACATAGTGTGGAGGATTTTTGTGTTGTGGGAGAATTTGAGGGAGTGTTCTCTGTCCCTTTGCACTCTAAAAGCCAAGAAAGGATGATCTATCACCTCAAAACAACCAAATCCCACTAAAACCAACCAAGCCTTAAACCAAAATGGTTCAATTCCACCTCCAAAAACCTCAATCCCACCCAAAAATTGCTCAATTGCAATCTTTCTTCCCCTTCTTTACTCTCTCTGTCTTTAATCTGTTTTTACTCTGTCTTTATTCAGTCCTTAATCTGTCTTTATTATGTCTTGATTCTCTCTATTCACTCTTTACTTTCTCTCTTGACTCCCTCTCTTTACTCTCTCTTTAGTCTCCCTCTCTGTACTCTCTCTTTATTCTCTTTAGTCTCTCTTTACACTTTTTATTCTCTCTTCCCTCTCTATATTCTCTTTTTACTCCCTCTATTCTCTTTTTCCTCTCTCTGTTCTCTCTTTCCTCTCTCTATTCTCTCTATTCTCTCTTTCCTCTCTCTATTCACTCTTCCCTCTCTCTATTCTCTCTTTCCTCTCTCTCTCTATTCTCTCTCTCCTCTCTCTATTCTCTCTTTCCTCTCCCTGTTCTCTCTTTCCTCACTATTCCCTCTCTCCTCTCTCTATTCTCTCTTTCCTCTCTCAATCTATTCTCTCTTTCCTCTCTCTATTCTCTCTTTCCCCTCTCTGTTCTCTCTTTCCTCTCTCTGTTCACTCTTTCCTCTCTCTATTCTCTCTTTCCTCTCTCTATTCTCTCTTTCCTCTCTCTGTTCTCTTTCCTCTCTATTCTCTCTTTCCTCTCTCTGTTCTCTCTTTCCTCTCTCTATTCTCTCTTTCCTCTCTCTATTCTCTCTTTCCTCTCTCAATCTATTCACTCTTTCCTATCTCTGTTCTCTCTTTCCTCTCTCTGTTCTCTCTTTCCTCTCTCTGTTCTCTCTCTCCTCTCTCTATTCCCTCTTTCATCTCTCTGTTCTCTCTTTCCTCTCTCTATTCTCTCTTTCCTCTCTCTATTCACACTTTCCTCTCTCTGTTCTCTCTTTCCTCTCTCTATTCTCTCTTTCCTCTCTCTATTCTCTCTTTCCTCTCTATTCTCTCTTTACTCTCTCTATTCTCTTTCCTCTCTCTGTTCTCCCTTTCCTCTCTCTATTCACTCTTTCCTATCTCTGTTCTCTCTTTCCTCTCTCTGTTCTCTCTTTCCTCTCTCTGTTCTCTCTTTCCTCTCTCTGTTCTCTCTGTCCTGTCTCTATTCTCTCTTTCCTCTCTCTATTCTCTCTCTCCTCTCTATTCTCTCTTTCCTCTCTCTGTTCTCTCTTTCCTCTCTCTGTTCTCTCTTTCCTCTCTCTGTTCTCTCTTTCCTCTCTCTATTCTCTCTTTCCTCTCTCTATTCTCTCTTTCCTCTCTGTGTTCTCTCTTTTCTCTCTCCATTCTCTCTTTCCTCTCTCTATTCTCTCTTTCCTCTCTCTGTTCTCTCTCTCCTCTCTCTGTTCTCTCTTTCCTCTCTCTGTTCTCTCTGTCCTGTCTCTATTCTCTCTTTCCTCTCTCTATTCTCTCTCTCCTCTCTATTCTCTCTTTCCTCTCTCTGTTCTCTCTTTCCTCTCTCTATTCTCTCTCTCCTCTCTCTATTCTCTTTCCTCTCTCTATTCTCTCTCTCCTCTCTCTATTCTCTCTTTCCTCTCTCTGTTCTCTCTTTCCTCTCTCTATTCTCTCTTTCCTCTCTCTGTTCTCTCTTTCCTCTCTCTGTTCTCTCTTTCCTCTCTCTACTCTCTCTTTCCTCTCTCTGTTCTCTCTTTCCTCTCTCTATTCTCTCTTTCCTCTCTCCATTCTCTCTTTTCTCTCTCTGTTCTCTCTTTCCTCTCTCTGTTCTCTCTTTCCTCTCTCTATTCACTCTTTCCTATCTCTGTTCTCTCTTTCCTCTCTCTGTTCTCTCTTTCCTCTCTCTGTTCTCTCTTTCCTCTCTCTATTCTCTGTTTCCTCTCTCTGTTCTCTCTTTCCTCTCTCGCTCTCTCCCCGCAGCCGAGCGGGGCTGGCGGGAGCCGCGCTCCCCTCAGAGCCCCTGAGGGCGGCAGCAATGGCGGCGCCGCTCCCTCAGCGCCGCCCCGGCCCCGGCTCAAGGGCGGCGAGCCCTCGGCAGCGCCCTTGTGGCAGCAGGGCCCGAGCCCCGGCCCCGGCCTCTGGCCCCGTGGCGCCGCAGCGCCCAGGGGGACACGGGCAGGCCACTCGGCGCCATCGCCGCCAGCCCCGAAGCCCCTTTGGAAGCCGGCCCGGGGCTCGGCCCCGCTCCTCCAAGGCCCTGCTGGGCTCCAGCTGCTGCTCGCCGCTGCCTGCGGATCTTGTGCTCGCCCCGAGCGGCCTTTCTTTGCAGCCGGGCTGCTGAGGAGCGCTCGGCAAATGGCACTGCCAGCCCAGTGCTTCAAGGCATCGGCCCGCTGCTTCCTTTGTGCTCTGCCTCACGCCGCTCTTTGCTTGCGCTTTTAGAGCCGGCCTGGCAAGAGAAGCCCCCCAGGAGAGCGCAGCCTGCTCCCAGATCCCACATCCTGGCCCTGAGCAAGGCATGCAACAGCTCACACTGCTGAAAAGATGCCAGCTCTTCTCAGGCCACACACACAGCTGAAACTGTTTCACTTGCCATTTGCTGCTGCATCTCTGTCTAAAAGAATTGCCTGAAATGTCAGCTGTCAAGAAAATGTCCTGCACGGATGTTTCCTGTGCTGCTGAGAGCCTTTGAAAGCCAGCCTTGTGCCTGCCCTCTCTGCTGCTGTAGTTCCATGGCCCGAGGTTGTTGTCTCTTGCCCTTGCCATGGGCAGGCCGGTGTTCAGCCATCTCCAGGACAGCAGGGCCCCACGCCACGTCCCTGTCACCTGGGAAGGCAAAATCCATCCCTGCAAATATGCCCCCCTGCTCCTCCTTGCCAGGCATTTGGCCCTGGCAGTGGGGTTTGCTGCTGCTTGCTGCAGGAAAAAGGAGAGCCCTGAGACACTTGGGGCCAAATGGAACCAAGGAAACCCCAGTGACACCGTGGGGCCTGATGGAACCAAATATCCATTGTGACACAGCAAGGCCACCTGGAGCCAAGGAGTCCAAAGGTCTGAAACATTCCTTGCATGGCTCTGCCTTGGGGAAGGGAACCTCCTTGGAGGCACCTTGGGCTTGGCACACACTTGAGGAGGGTGTCTGTTTTCAGTGGGGAAACGTAGGAGTTTTAGATTGCTTAAAAAAATAAAAAGAAAGAAAGCCCTCTTTGCCTGAGTGCAGCCAGCTCTCCGAGCAAAGCAGGTCCCAGGTGAGTGAGCAGAGACCTCCTTAGGAGAGACCCTGGGTCAATATCAATCACTGAATGCTGCAATCACCTCTTCTCTAAAGAGAAAAATACACCCTTTAAAAGAGGAACGTGGATTTATTAGAAACACTTTGAAATATTGCTCCATAACTATAGGGAAAAGCCTTCCTAATGAAGTGCACTGGAGCAGAGGGAAATCAAGGCAGAGCCATGGTTTGTCAGGACTGGCTTTGCCCTAATGAGCCCCGTGGTGCATTTGGAGCTGAGCCCTTGAACCTCAGGGCCTGAGAGGAGATTGCACAAACCTTTCCAGGAGTCAAAGTCAGAGGAGAAACCCAAAGTGTCTCAAAGCATTAATGGGTCCCACTGAGGTCCATGCCCAACACAGGCTCCTCATGGAGCCCTTGGACGAGAGAATTGGAGGCCAGGATTGCACAGAGACCTCTCAGAGACTCAGTGTGGGAAGGAAAATCCACAGAACCTTAAACACCTTGAGTATCTCAAAGCATTAATGAGCCCCACTGAGTGTCAATGCAAAGCTCTCAAGGGACTCATTAAAGCAGATAATTGGAGGCCATGATTGCACAAACCCCTCCCAGAGTCGGTATCAAAAGGGAAACACCAAGTACCTTAAAAACCTGCAGTTCCTTGAAGCATTAATGAGCCCCACAAGGGACCCATTATAGCAGATAATTGGAGCCATGATTGCACAAAGCTCTCAGAGACTCCAAGACAAAAGCAAAAGCCAAAGTCCTTTCAAAAACCTGCAGTCCCTGGGAGCCCCCCAGGGCCATTCCTGACCAAGGCTCCCCAGGGACTCCTTGCAGCAGATCCCTGAGGCCACTGGGATGTGGGGGGGATGCTGAGGGCAGGACAAGGGGGTGACAGTGGCCAGCCTGGCTGGGGCTGTGCCAGGAGGCCCCAGTGCCTCAGGACAAGGTGTCTCCTCACAGCCCTTGGTGGCACAGATGCTGCTGTGCCCCAGGACACCAAGACTTGGCTTCTCTTTTTCCCCACCTGTCATCTCTGCCTCCAATTTCCTGCTCTCACTGGGGCTCTGACCCACTGAGAGCTTCTGTTCCCTCCCAAAGCATTTCCAAGACAAGGATTTCTTTTATATTGAGGACATTTTCTGAGACTTTGTTTTCATTTCCTAATATTAGATAATGGGGGAGAGGGAGAACAAATCATAAAGGTATCATTAATTTTGACAAGTCCCGGGGACATCTGAACTCTTAGTGACCAGGAGGTTCAGAGGAGATTCCTAATGTGCTTTCAGCCACTCCTGTGCCCATGGACAGCACCAGCATCACCTGTGCTGGAGCCCTGAGGCTCAGTCTGAGCTGTCCTTTCTGCAAGCTGCAACCAGAAGCTGTCCCCAGGCAGTGCCCTGCAAACAGGCAGGTTTCTGTAGGGCCCAGGAGAGTGCAGAGAGATTTGGGGCCTGTGAGTGCTGGCAGGGAGAGCTCAGGCCCAGGGAAACACCTCCAGGAGGAAAATCTCCAGGAAGCAGAGATAAGATCAGGCAATGAGAGAAAAGAAACCCCAGAAATGCTGTGGCAGGGAGAGTTTAGAGATCTCCATGGGATCCCCTCCAGTGCAGCCCCTCCCTCTGAACAATCCCCCTCCCTCCTCTCCCCCAGCCAAGCCTCTGCCCTCAGGGCCGGGGGTCCAAGGTGTGAAGCCCCTCCTGTGCAGGCAGAGCTGCAGCAGAGCCGTGGGGCAGCTCTGCAGCCCCGGGCCCAGTTCCCTCTGCAGAGCCCAGGGCTGGGAGCAGCTGCCCGGCACTGGGGGGCTCTGGGAGGCGGCACAGCTGGCTCAGGGTGACGCTGTCCCCAGTGCCCGGCTCTGGGCAATGCTGTCAGTGCAGCCAGGGAAGGAGCTGGATCTCCCTTCATCCAGTGCCAACATTGGGACACTTGGAAGTCTCCCTGAGGTTTCCTTCCAAGCTTGGAGCTTCAATCCAGGATGCAAACCTGTCCTGGAGCATCTTTGTGTCATCTGAAAGGCCCATGGGGAAAGGCAGAGGGGTTGTGACACTGAAAATGCTGTTGGGGTGGGGAAATGAGCACCGTGAGTCCTTGGCTACAAATGTGGAGCTGGGCTGTGCTGGATCCAGCTGCTCTCAGCAGTACCTGGCAGTTTGTAAGGGAAACATGGGCGGGTGATCACCCTGCACCTGAGAAAGGTTAAAGCCCAGAGAAACTCAGAACAGGTCAGAGTGACAGACCTTCTCCCCTCACTCCTCACTCACTGCTTTGCCTCACAGAACTTGCTCAGCTCTCCCTGAGGGCAGCAGAAATGCTGAGGGTTTGATATGCAAGAATACCAGGAGAGATATGGGGGAGCTTGAAAAGAAAACCCCAGAACTCTTGAACACAGAAGGGTGTCTGTGTGTTCCATGGGAGGGTGTGTGGGAAATGGCTTTGATTTTGGTTTCAGACCTCCTCTAACTCTTCACTGCCTTTTTCTTCATGACAGAACCCAATGGCCAGGGACAGCAAATGTCCAACAGCAGCTCCATCAGCCACTTCCTCCTGCTGGCATTGGCAGCCCCGCGGCAGCTGCA
>JAVTVJ010002307.1:0-11230 GCA_034509425.1 Eopsaltria australis | reverse complement strand
AAACAATGTATCCAATAGAGTGGTGTTGAATTAATGATTAACTGATGATCGTAAGCTGGTTATAGTATAAAATGTGTTCATTTTCAAACCCATGGCGGAGCTTGATCTGGGTCCAAAGACCCCTGGCTCCCAGGGCCCTTTTATTAAAGCACCCATATAATCATTCCGTGATTATATGTTTTCTTACGCTAACAAAAGGGGAGAAAATCTGTCTACTTCAATGTTCTTACCCACTGATCCAAAATTGCTAAGTACATTTTAATTGTATATTTTTCTAGGAAATGTAAGACCTGAGCTGAATTCCTCACTTCATACCACCATGTAAAGGCATTGGAATTGCTGCAACTGGTGAATAAATCAGTGTACCTGCCTGTACTCATATTGTCCACGTCTCAGAGGTAGAGAACTGTAGGTTTTCTAATGTGGCCTCAGATAATGCTGGAATGGTTCCTGCAGATGAGACAGGTATGGAATCCTGATTTGGGAGCCTCAAAGCAGCCTGGCAGGAGCCTGATGTCTTGTAAGCTAGCAGGCTTGTATAAGCCATTAGCTGAAGAAGAAACCTCAAGGATCGGGATATAGAGTGTAGGTATGCCCAGCCTGTATTGCTACCTTTGAATTAAAAAATGTGAAATCCCTCAGAGAAGGAGAGATTATCCTTGCCCAAATGAATTTCTTTGTGTATGGCAACTCAGCTGGCAACAGACACATTCATAATAAAATCAGATAAGTTACAATCTTAATATCCCAACAAAAGCCATTGGTGCTTCTATCCCCAAATCCTGTTCCCTAAAGCGGCATCTGCTATCCACAGTGTTTATCATTGTGTTGAAAGCAGGATGGTAAAGAGAGGTGATGCAGGAAGTTCAGTGAAAACTAATTTCACAGAAATGTGTTGCACTGTGGCATTTGACCTTGACATTTAGTTTAGGTATAGCACATACAATTTCTTTATTTTACCTGTATGATCTTGAGTAAACATACTACTGCTTGCCCGTACAAAATTGCAAAGCTGTTTTTGTTATATTATCTCTGAGTTTTCATTTACTTATTTTATGTATGTACCTGCTGTCCTCTCCCTTTCCATCTTGTACATCCCTTTTCTTGTATATGTGTCAGGTGTTTTCATCCCAACATTTTTGCAGGAGACAGAAAAAGCAGTACTTCAGAAAATATTTTACAACTCTGTTTTAATTTTTTCCCCCTCACATGTACTGAAGTAATGAGCTCTCAGAACTCTCTGGCTAACCTTAATAACTAAATTATGAAAATAATGGATTATAAAAAAAGGTCCTGTGCCTGAATAAAGCAGTCCATATTAAATTCCTCCTGAATTTCTGTGGCCTACAATTGGTGGTTTGGTGACACCCTTGAAGCAGAGGCTTCAGCTGACCAAGTTTGCTGTGATGGAGGACACTCAGCAGGAAGGTGGCCTTTCAGGCACAGCCTTTCTGAGGACAAGGGTCAATTTGCTGCGTCTGCCTTGCTGAAGACAAGTGAGCATATCCTGACAGCCCAGCAGGACTTCTGCCAGCAGGAACAGCTCCTCGTCCAGCCCAAGTGATGGCAAAATAAATGGTCCAGGCTAATGCAGAGGAGAGTTGACTCCATTTCATTTGTAAAGCTTTGAACTCTCTAATTAAAAGTATTTAATATATCGACACAAGGGCAGATGCACATCAGCATTTCAGAAGGTGATTAAGGGAGCTATAAAGAGGAAGATATTTTAACAGAAACATTTGGAGGTAATGTGTCATTGGAATAACAGTTCTGCTAAACACTAGGCATTATTTGCCAGGAGTAAGAGATAATTGGACCAGCACATACATATTACCTAGTGCACATAGAAAGTCGATTAGCTCATTGCCAGCCTGCTAACAGAAACAATGTTATCTTATTCATACATTTGCTGCTTTATTAACATTCAGCGGGAAGAAAATGGAAATGATACCATAAAATCCTCAGTTTGCATTCAGGTGTACCAACTTCTATGCCATAAAGTCTATATCAGACATCTGTCGCATGGTTGGACACGAAGAAATCAGGCACTCAGGTCATGTCAGAGCCACCAAGGCTGGGCAGGAGAGCAGAAGAGCGCCCAGCCCTCTTTATTCTTACATTTATATATCTTGTCACAGACAGCTATGGATTGGACAATGAGGTTACCACCTCTCCAACTCCATAGGTAAGGAACACAGTCCATCAACCTTCCCCGCCCTTGGGAAAGGAATGATAAACAATACTAAAGGTACAAAACAATCCTTGGCCAGTTAGCAAAACATTGACTATGCTTACATAAAATCTATGAGAACCTTTTCTACTAAGTATCAACACAGCACACTAAAAATTCAGGGCGACATCTCACCCTTTTTCTTTAAAAAAAAAAAGAAAAAAAGAAAAAAGAAAAATGAACAATGTTCATCCTATGTTTGTGGAAGGACCATCGGAGTGAACACTCTCTTCATCTGAGTTACTACTCGATGTTCCACCCACTTGATCACTTTCATTCTGGTCACGGCTTCTACCCTGCTTGTCGGCCGGATTTTTCCTCTGTGGTCTCAGGTCAGGACGGACACACCTTGCAGGTACCCAGCGTGCCCCAGTATCTGTGGATACACAAGCATACCCGCGCCCCAACGCGATAAGGTCGTATTGTTTGGTGACTAAATGTCTCACCCGAACCTTCGCTCGAGGCTGCTGTGTCTCATCTGAATCCTGCAACGAGAGATGGTGGTTCAAAATGACAGGATTATTGGAATTCTGCGGTACTGTAAGGCGATTAATAGTATACAAAGCTTTTGCCAACCGACTGTGCGGGGTTTCACCCTGCATTCCCCGTTTTTGTTTTTGAAGCACCTGCTTCAGAGTACCATGAGCACGTTCTACAATAGCTTGACTAGTCGGAGAATGAGGAATACCAAACTTGTGTGACACACCCCACAACTGCAGGAACTGCCTCACCTCTTTCGAGACGTAAGCAGGATCATTGTCGGTCTTCACGGTAGAAGGTATGCCTAGAACGGCAAAGGCCTGCCTCCAGTGGGCAATGACATTGCGGCCCTTCTCTCCAGTGTGAGTGGAAGCCCACATGGCAGAGGAGAAGGTGTCCACTGTGACATGCACATACTTGAGCCGGCCAAATTCAGCAACTTGGGTTACATCAGTCTGCCAAATCTCCAAGGCCCTAAGGCCCCTGGGGTTTAACCCCGCCGGCAAAGGCCCAGCCAATGCATGACAGTCATCACACGACTCGACAATGTCACGGGTCTCAGTTGGCGTCAACTGAAACTGCTTCTGCAGCGTATGTGCATTCTGATGGAAAAAACCATGCGATGCCTTGGCCTGTGTGAGTGTATCAGGCTGAGGTGCTACCCACGCCGGGTTAGCCAACTTGTCAGCCCTCGTGTTACCTTCCGCTATGAACCCTGGCAAATTGGTATGACTCCTTACATGCAGAACATAGTAGGGATGAACCCGTTCCTGAATGACACACCACAGGGCCTTCAGCAAATGAAACAGATCAACATTGTCGACCTTCTTCAAAACGGAATAACTCAATCGCTTTGCTATGTCAGCCACGTAGGCGGAATCCGTGACCAGATTGAAAGGTTGCTGGGAAAATCTTTGAAATGCCATAAGAGCAGCTCTCAATTCAACCAATTGGGCTGAGCCAACCTCATGGCCTTCCAGAACCTGCCACTCAGATCCATCCCTCCAAGTAACAATGGCCTTTCCGGTTCTGCCAGAACCATCAGTAAAGACTGTTGGTCCTTGCACTGGCTCCTGACTGTGTTTGGGTCTCAGAGAAATCTCTGTGAGTTTTGCCACTTGTAACAACTGGTGGCTGGGCAGATGATACGTGATCTGCCCTGAAAAATTTTCTAGAGCACTTTGCAGTGAAACACTGTTTTTGAAGCTCCAGTCAAAATCTTCCCGCTGTACCAGTAGTACAATCTTTGCAGGGTCTGCACTCATCCATTGCAAACACTGTTGTCGGCATTTGACTATCAAGCGAGCAATCAGCTCGAACAATGCAGTTGCCGTCTTCTGTGGCTGATGGGGCAAGAAGACCCATTCCAGGACGTGCAAAGGATTGGAACATTTGTCACTCCATTGGCCAATGATACCTGTGGGATGCAAATCTGGAGTGGTGATGAACACACTTGTGAAGGCTTCTAGTTTATCTTTAGGAAGGGACCGCTGTTCTTGACAGATTGGTTTGTCCAACAGCCACCGTATAGGCGGCGTAAGACACACTGCGCCCTTCAATACCGTGGCCCCAAGTGAAAATCTGTCCCGATGCACACTCCCCATGCCGCCATGACATCCCTCCCCCAGAGGTTAAAACCAGTTTCAGTAACATGAGGCCTAATCACGGCCATCTGTCCCTCTGAGTTCATTACTACCACCGGCTTCTGACTCACGTAGCAGCGCTTCATCCCTCCCAATCCCGCTACAGATGCCCCCACTGGGTCCAATGGCCACTGCAGAGGCCAAGCGGCTAGGGAGAGAATTGTGACGTCCACGCTGCTGTCAAGAAGCCCACGGAGAGAGATCTCTGGCGGCGTAGCATCAGGAATGGACAGTGTGCGTTGCATCTCAGGACGTTGTTCAGTCATGACAGCCGTCCAGTGAACCTGAGGTGGTCCAGTGGAACCAAAACAGCCATCTCCTCATGACCTCGATTCTGTCCAGTGAACAGAAGACTTAAAAGGGACAAGTTGAGCAATCCGTGTTTTTTCAGGAATTGTGACCGGGGGGGTGGGTGTGGAAACCATGGCAAAGATGCGTCCTGTATAATCCGCATCAATGAGTCCCAGATGCACAATGACACCCTGAAAGGTGACACTAGATCTCCCCATGAGGAAAGCACTCATGCCACCGCCCAAGGGACCAAAAGCATCTAGAGGGACCTTGTGCACTGCGCACGACTCTAAGACTACTGTTGCTGCCGTGCAGACATCCGCCCCTGCTGAGCCACTGGTGGTGGCTGCGAGCTGGCCCAGCAGACCTCCATCGGCTCTAGGGTTTGGAGAGACATTTGTGTCTGAGCACGTCTCCCCTGCGTGCTCTGCCCCCCCTTTCCTGAGCTCAATGAAAACTGACCCTTGACAGGAGCTGCAGCTTTGCACTCCATTGCAGTGTGGTTTGGTTTTCCACACTTTGGACAGAGAAACATGACAATCCTGCCTTTCTGCACTTTCTTTCTTGGTTTCTTTCTATCTTTAGCATTCCTTTGCTTCCACTGCCCACCTTGCAGCCCTTGTAATTCTGCAGCATCTGCTGTATCCTGTCCCTTGCTTATCACAGGGACTTGAGCTGGTACAGGGCTCTGAGATCTGCTGGCACACGCCTCAGGGCGACGGGCTTTAGGACAATCATAAATTTCCTCTACTTTCGCTTTAACATCTGCCCAGAATTTCGCCTTATCTCTGGCGCGTGCTGTCACCCTCCACTTCGGCAGGGCCCCGAGACCATTGGACACAGACCCGCTGTCCCGGGACCTGTGGCAGCGGACGCCTCAGCGCTGCTGCGCCTGCGCGCGTCAGTCGGCGGGCAGCTCGGGGATCGGAGCGGTTCCCCCGCCCCTGCGGGAGGGGGGGAGCGAGCCGTGCCATCGCCCGGCTCTCCGCCGGCTATATCATCAGCTTCAGACAGTGATTTGATTTCTGCCCCCACCGCGCCAGGGGGGCCACTGACAAGAACGCCACAACTAGGGCATTCCACTGTGCAGGCTTTCAACTCTCCTGTTTGCCTAGCACAGGAAAGGCGCAGGGAGAGGGCATTTCTTTCTGCCCCGTCTCCCCCGCCGCGCAGGGTGGGGCGGAGCCCGTCCCCGCCGGCTCTGCGGGACTCTTCAAAGCCAATCTCTCAACAGGAATCGGGGGGCTACCAAGCCAAATGCTCTCGGGGGGGGGGGGGACGTTTCCGCCCTCACAGTCTGGGCTAGGGGTTTCGGGCTCAGATGCTGGGTCCGAGCCACGCTCTTCTTCCTTCACCCCCCCAATCAGCTCGGAGAATCCTCCGAGCGAGCTGGCAGGCATAATGCTGCCAGAGGAGCTCTCCTGACTTTGGATAACAGAATTCACCTGTCTCCAAGTTACTAGTAATTTAGCCATCGTTTCACTATATGTCTCCGATAGCAGACCTTTCAATTCTTTTCCCATGACCATCCATGTCTTTTTAGACAGGAATTTGTTTTCATCAGGGAAAAACCCCATCGCCTTGGTCCAAAAATATAATTGCTCTAGATTTGACCTACAAAAATTCCTGTTCTCGCTTTCTAAGAATATTTCGAGAACTTCCAACGCCAAAGCGTCGCTCGGGGACATCTTAGAGATGCCCATAATTAGTTTTTAAAACTTTTTTCACCTGAGCTTTACCTGAGCTTTGTTGCAGTTCCCCGTACGGGCCACCAGATGTCGCACGGTTGGACACGAAGAAATCAGGCACTCAGGTCAGGTCAGAGCCATCAAGGCTGGGCAGGAGAGCAGAAGAGCGCCCAGCTCTCTTTATTCTTACATTTATATATCTTGTCACAGACAGCTATGGATTGGACAATGAGGTTACCACCTCTCCAACTCCATAGGTAAGGAACACAGTCCATCAACCTTCCCCGCCCTTGGGAAAGGAATGATAAACAATACTAAAGGTACAAAACAATCCTTGGCCAGTTAGCAAAACATTGACTATGTTTACATAAAATCTATGAGAACCTTTTCTACTAAGTATCAACACAGCACACTAAAAATTCAGGGCGACAGACATCCATGCTAAACAGGTCTTGTCTGGGCTGCTTGGGAGCCAAATGCTTTGTGGTTTTATTTCTACTATAAATCTGCAGAGGAAACATGGTTAAAGCCAGCTATTTTTTAGTCATTTATTACTCTAGCCTGATAGATTGCTCAGTGCAATCATAGCTTATTTGGACACATTTGGTATCCCTTATCACATGGTCTCTGGCTTCCTAAGCAGAAACAACAAATGAACATTTAAAATTTCAAAATTACAATGAAGACATTAGTTTCCCTGTCTGAAAGGAGTTTCCTAATGGAGTCAACTCCAGAGAATACAAGAAACTGGTGGGGAAGGCTAGAAAATGGATTTGGGAGGCGTTAGGTACTCTGGGGCAGGCAGTCTTGTGTATGTGTCCATACTATGCTAAAGCAAAGCTTGCTCTTCAGTGAAAATGAGGGATTTATTTAAAATTTAGCATGAAGCAAGTGTAAACACACACACATAATTGCCACACAGAGGTAGTAAATAGACTATAAATTTTAGTCTAATTTTACTTCACAGTAGCTGAACATTAGCACATTGAATGGGCAAAGCTGAAGATGACAATGGTGCGTATGCACAGTTTTACCCTCTGGGGAGAATGCACCTTGCATGTGAGCTGGTAAATTCCACTGAGTTTGGCTCTCCAGAGCTGGGGAACAGTATTAGCATCTGCTGGCTCTCCCTGTTTTCCTCATTGTTGGGAGGGTTCTGCAGCCTCTTCTGTGGCAGCTGTGGTGATGAGCTGCAGCCAGGCAGGTGCTTTGGTGAGGCAGAGCAAGGTGCTTCCCACCAATACAGGATCTGTAGCTCTGGGAGTGAGGTGTTGTGAGGATGGCTGAGGGAGAGAGTATAACATCATCATCTCTGGCAGTTTGGCTTTGAAGAGTAGTGTGATTCTGGAGAAAATTGCCTGATGAACCTGCCATCTGCACATTGGTTCATTTTGCAGAGTGAATCTGTTGTGATTGCAGCTTCTCCAGGATAGAACAGCCCTGGAGATTTGTACCAGAAGTACAAACCAGCCCCTGGTAGAGAAATAAGGCTCCAGACATATGACGTCTCACATATATGCCTGGCAGGAATGTTTGGTCCAGGACAACACAATAAATGTCATCTGAATTTAAACTTCCAGACCACAGATGCCGGAGCAGTGAGGAAATCAGCACTGACTGCTTCAATTTACTGATCTGCTCCTATGGTACTGTGTTACTGGTTAATGAAGAAGCAGGCAGTGAAACCTAGGCACAAGTATCTGTAAGAACTGCCTTGAGAAGAACAGTTTTTATGTGCAAAGAGATATATGTTAGAGAAACAGAGTGAAATGTCAGGGGAGGGCTCAGCAGGCAGGGATATCACACCTTGTGGACTTTGGGTGAAGGGGAGGGGAGCAGAGACAAGTCAGTGATAGGCTGTCCTGGTTTGAAGGACAGGTGTCTGTTAAGGAAGGCAGGAGCCTCCCTTGGAATGGGAAACTGTAACCCCTCTCCCTCCGAATTATTATAAATTTGAAATCAAGAGGCTCTCAGGCAAAGATATGGGAATAGGAATAACAGTTCTTTACTACTATCTAAAACAAGGATAACAGATAACAACAACTATAACGTTAACCGTTAACCAACAAACAGTAACCAAGAAACCCAGTGGCAAGCCTGCTGCGGCTTTCAGGGCACCTTTTTCCCTGTGCAGTCAGTGCAGCAGCCCTGCAGGGGCGCTCTGGGTTGGGGTGATTCCCCCGGTGGCTGGCAGGGGGGCGCTCGCGGCTCGTGAGCTCAGGTAGCACACGGCAAGGGCGACTGCCCGAAGCACGGAGGGATGGAGGAGAGCCTTTGCTCCACAGACTCTCGGGAGGGGGGGTCAGCTGGTGTCGGTGCCGCAGCAGGATCCCCGGACACAGGGAGCTGGGACGGTAAGGGGTCTCCACGTGCAGGGAAAAACCCTGCTACAATGTAGCGGAGAAAACTCAGAGCGGGCTGGTGGCAGGCAGGTCGGCTCCCGATGGGGCAGAGGGCAGAGACTCACAGCAGACAGACCGGCAGCTCCGCGCTGGCTTCTCAGGGGGCCGTGGGTTCAGCAGACAGCAGCTCCGACCGTCCAGCTCCGAGGGTCCCGAGCAAGAGGGCGTGACTTCCCTCTGCCCTTGCTTTTCAGTCTCTCCAAATCTCGCGTTACCAGGCTCTGCTTCCATGAGGGGCAATTTTGCCCCACCCTGCCACGGAGAAAGGCTTGTGCTATGTTTCTCTTAAGTACCCAGTCATTTGTGTCCTAGCAACCCATGGGAGAAAAATTCCTGAGGAAAAGAACTAGATCCAACCTTCAACATTCTCCACTCCGAATTTTTTCCCATGCAAACTCCTTACATCAAATTTAAACTTTCGAGGTATATACATACATGCAGATACAGATACAAGCGCAGTGTCATAAGTAGTTCACCCTAAAACAAGATCTCCTTGAGGTATGCATCAGGTCTCTCCATCTCTTTGCATCACCCACCAGGTGCAGCCTGGTCCCTGAGCAAAGACAACCCCACGGATGGGATTGTCTTTACTTGAGGCAGAGTTTACCCAAACAGTCTTTCCCAGCATACTTCTCATGTGTACTACTGGAACTTTATTTCTATCTGTTGTTCGCAAGGGGTCAGAGTGGGCAGGCCCGGCCCAGCTGGAGGAACCTCGGGTGTTCACTAACCATGTGGCCTTTGCTAAATTAGTCTCCCAGTTCTTGAACGTCCCCCCACCCAGTGCTTTCAAGGTGGTTTTGAGCAGGCCATTGTACCGTTCAACTTTCCCAGCTGCTGGGGCATGATAAGGGATATGGTACACCCACTCGATGCCATGTTCCCTAGCCCAGGTGTTTATAAGGCTATTTTTGAAGTGAGTCCCATTGTCGGATTCAATTTTCTCAGGGGTACCATGTCTCCAAAGAACCTGTTTTTCGAGGCCCAGGATGGTGTTCCGGGCAGTGGCATGAGGCGCAGGGTAGGTCTCCAGCCATCCTGTGGTGGCTTCCACCATTGTGAGAACGTAGCGCTTGCCTTGGCGGGTCTGGGGCAGTGTGATGTAATCAATCTGCCAAGCCTCTCCATACTTGTATTTGGACCACTGTCCACCATACCATAGAGGCTTTACCCGCTTGGCTTGTTTGATCGCGGCGCACGTCTCACAATCATGGAGTACCTGGGAGATACTGTCCATGGTTAGGTCCACCCCTCGGTCTCGTGCCCACTTATAGGTGGCATCTCTGCCCTGGTGGCCTGAGGCATCATGGGCCCATCGGGCTAGGAACAGCTCCCCTTTGTGTTGCCAGTCTAAATCTATCTGTGCCACCTCAATCTTTGCGGCGTGATCTACCTGCTTGTTGTTCTGGTGTTCTTCGTCAGCTCGGCTCTTAGGGACATGGGCGTCTACATGGCGGACCTTTACGGGTAGCTTCTCTACCCGAGTGGCAATGTCTTTCCATTCATCAGCTGCCCAGATTGGCTTTCCTCTACGCTGCCAGTTGGCCTTTTTCTACTTTTCCAGCCAACCCCATAGAGCATTGGCTACCATCCACGAATCAGTGTAGAGATAGAGCTTTGGCCACTTCTCTCTCTCAGCACTGTCCAGGGCCAGCTGAACAGCTTTGAGTTAAGCAAATTGGCTCGACCCACTTTCTCCTTCAGTGGCTTCTGCAACTTGTCGTGTGGGGCTCCACACAGCTGCTTTCCACTTCCGGTTCATCTCTATGATGCGACAGGAACCATCAGTGAAAAGGGCGTAGCACTTTTCTTCATCTAGCAGTTGATTATATGGTGGAGCCTCCTCAGCCTGGGTCACTTGTTCTTGCTCCTCTTCATCAGTGAGACCAAAACTCTCACTTTCTGGCCAGTTCATAATTATTTCTAGGATCCCAGGGCGGTTCGGATTTCCAATGCGGGCACGCTGTGTGATAAGTGCGATCCACTTACTCCATGTGGCATCGGTGGCGTGGTGGGTAGAGGGAGCCTTTCCTTTGAACATCCACCCCAGCACTGGTAGTCGAGGTGCCAGGAGGAGTTGTGCTTCAGTGCCAATTACCTCGGAGGTGGCTTGAACTCCTTCATAGGCAGCCAAGATTTCCTTCTCTGTGGGGGTGTAGTTGGCTTCGGACCCTCTGTAACTCCGGCTCCAGAATCCTAGCGGTCGGCCTCGAGTCTCTTCAGGCACCTTCTGCCAAAGGCTCCAGGACAAGCCCTTGTTCCCGGCTGCAGAGTAAAGCACATTCCTCACTTCTGGTCCCGTCCTTACTGGGCCAAGCGCTACTGTATGAGCGATCTCCTGCTTGATCTGGGCAAATGCTTGTTGCTGTTCAGGGCCCCAGTGAAAATCGTTCTTTTTGCGGGTGACCAGGTAGAGAGGGCTCACAATCTGGCTGTACTCTGGAATGTGCATCCTCCAAAAGCCTATGGCCCCTAGGAAAGCTTGAGTTTCCTTTT